>CAUYQV010127818.1:0-13254 GCA_963574575.1 Galagoides demidoff
GATATATTGCTCAGACTAAGGAAGTTCTATTTCAAGAATCTGGGAACATTCAAATTGGGTATATAAATACTTAGAATTAAAATGTCTTCTTTTTTTTTTTTTGAGACGGAGCCTCAAGCTATCCCCCTGGGTAGAGTGCCATGGCATCACAGCTCATAGCAACCTCCAACCCCTGGGCTCAAGCGAGTCTCCTGCCTCAGCCTCCCAAGTAGCTGGGATCACAGGCGCCCGGCCATTTTTTGGTTGTAGCCATCATTGTTGTTTGGCGGGCCCGGGCTGGGGATCAAACCCGCCACCTTAGGTGTACGTGGCTGGCGCCTTAGCCGATTGAGCCACAGGTGCTGAGCCGAAACAGGAAAATTCTTAACTGAAAATCTTGGCCAACAACTCATGGCTCTTACATCACAACAATGCACCGTGTCACACAGCACTGTCTAGGAGGGAGTTTATAGCTAGTAAACAAACAATTGTAACACCCTTCTTACTCACCTTATCTGGCCCCTGATGACCTTTTTCGTTTTCTTTTTTTTTTTTTAATGAGACAGAGTCTCACTCTGTTGCCCTTGGTAGAGTACTATGGCATCACAGCTCACAGCAACCTCCAACTCTTGGGCTTAAGTGATTCTCTTCCCTCAACCTCCTGAGTAGCTAGGACTACAAGTGCCCGCCACAATGCCCAGCTTTTTTTTTGTTGCTGTGTTAGCTGGCCGGGGTTGGGTTCAAAACCACCACCCTCAGTGGCCATAGGCGCTGCCCTGATGACTTTATCTTTACCCAAAGATAAAGAAAATATTGAAAGGAAGACATTTTGATGACATTCAGACCATCAAGGGTAATACAATGATAGTTTTGATAGCCATTCCAGAAAGAGTTCCAAAATTGCTTTGAAGGGTGGACTAGGCACTGATTTTAGCGCATAGCTTCCCAAGGGGAGTACTTTGAAGGTGACCATAATGATACTTAGCAATAAACTATGTAGCACTTTTTCTAGGTTGAGTTCATGAACTTAACTGTCAGACCTCATACAAGGTGATAAATTAAATTTAATTAAGGTGAAAATAAAATTCAGTAAGAAAAAGCTCTTATAAAGGACAGGCTGAAGTCAGCAAATATTGCTTTAAATTAGGAGTGAATTTCAATGATCAAAGATCTGCTTTACTCCCCCTTGGTTGAATACTTAACATTTTTTTTTTTTGAGACGGAGCCTCAAGCTGTCCCCCTGGGTAGAGTGCCATGGCATCACAGCTCACAGCAGCCTCTAGCTCCTGGGCTCAAGTGAGTCTCCTGTCTCAGCCTCCCAAGTAGCTGGGACCACAGGCACCCACCACAATGCCTGGCTATTTTTTGGTTGTAGCCGTCATTGTTGTTTGGCGTGCCTGGGCTGGATTCGAACCTGCCACCTTAGGTGCATGTGGCTGGTGCCTTAGCCACTTGAGCCACAGGCACCAAGTCGAATACTTAACATTTGATAAAATTCAGCACTGTACTAAATCTTTGTTCTGCAAAGGGTTAGAGGACTAGAAGAAAACTGACTTAATCTGAGAAAAGTTACCTACCAAAACTCTATAGCAAATTCAACTTGATTTTACAGAAATTACTACTAGCACAATAAAGCAAATTAAGAGAAATAAAAGGCTAGAAAGGGAGAAACAAAATTATTACTCTTCACAATATTGACTATACATATAGAAAACTGAATAAAATCTATGAACCAATAACAGAATTAATAACAGTTCAATGTTGCTAGACTTAAGATAAGCATATCAAAATAAATTATTTCTTAAACACTAGCAACCAACTTAAGATGTAATTTTTTTTCAAGACAGAGCCTCAAGCTGTTGCCCTGAGTAGAGTACTGTGGCATCACAGTCCACAGCAACTTCCAACTCTTGGGCTTAAGTGATTCTCTTATCTTGGCTTCCCAAGTAGCTGGGACTAAAGATGCTTGCCACAACGCCCAGCTATTTTTTGGTTGTAGTTGTCACTGTTTGGCAGGCCTGGGCTGGATTCAAACCTGCCAGCTCAGGTGTATGTGGCTGGTACCTTAGCTGCTTGAGCTACAGGCACCGAGCCTAAAATATAATTTTAAAAAGATACCACTAGACCTACAGAGGTAGCAGGTATCTTTATTACTGAAAGACATTACAGAAGATCAAATATACCTTATTCATATAAACTAGCCCCAAAATAATCTGCAAAATCAGAGCAATTTCAGTTAAAACACCAATAGGAAATAACCCCTTTTTCCCATGAAACTTGGCAGGCACCTGTAATCCCAGCTACTCAGGAGGCTAAGGCAATAAGATCGCTTGAGCCCAAGACTTAAGAGGTTGCTATGACTCCATGGCACTCTACTGGTGGCCACAAAGTGAGACTGTCTCAAAAATAAATAAATAAATAAATAAAAATAAAGTCTGCTCTAGCACCCATCAAGATTTGTTATAATCCTATTCAAATTAATAGAATGTGGGGAAAGAGATATAAACCAAACAGACTTGAAAGCCTACCTCATACTATACACATAAAAGAATTTAGATTCAGAGGACTAAATATGAAAAGTAAAAAGACATTTATTAGAAAATATAGAATATTTTTATGATTTTGGAGGTAAGGAAGATTTTCTTAAACATAATACATAATACAAAAATTATAAGCCATGAAAATTTTAACAAAAAAAGACACCATAAACCAAACTTTAAAAAAAGCTATAACCTAAAAGCATATTCAGCACTTTAGAATATTTTGAAATTAATACATCTTTTTAAAAAAGGTACTCTTTGACTCTTACAATAAACATGATAATCTGAAAAAAAAGAAAAGCTATCAACAGCACCTGTGGCTCAGTCAGCAGGGCACTGGCCACATACACCAAGGGCAGCGGGTTTGAACCCAGCCAGGGCCAGCTAAAACAACAATGACAACTATAACAACAACAACAAAAATAGCCAGGCATTGTGGGGGGCGCCTGTAACCCCAACTACCTGGGAGGCTGAGGCAAGACAACTGCTTGAGCCCAGGAGTTTGAGGTTGCTGTAAGCTGTGGCACCACAGCACTCTACCCAGGGCAATAGTTTAAGACTCTGTCTCAAAAAAATAAAAAAATTGTAATAAGATCCACGCAGTATGTAAACAGTTCCTAAAAATCAAAATAAAACAAAATGTGGCAAAATATGAGTGGACATTTCACTGAAGAGAAAATTTAAATGGCAGGAAAATAAAATTTCACTAATTCTGTTTTATAATAAAATACACATACAAACAATATTAACCTACCATTTTATACCAATCAAGATTAAAAAAGAATTCAAGATGGGTAACAAACTGACAACAGGGCAATAGAAGAATGAAAGCTCTCAGACTGTAGGAATATAACCCGATAGAATCATTCAGGAGAGCAAAGGATAATATATAATAAATTGGAAGATGTGCATAATTTTCAACCTGGGAATTCCACTATATTGGAATATATACTTTAGAGAAATTCCACATCTGCAAAAGGAAGACATGAATAAAAGGCTTATTGTAGCACTGTTTGTGAGAGCAAAAAGAATGAAAACAATCAACAGAATGGATAAATTATAGTATATTCAGACAATTAAAAGTAATGGCCAAGCACTAGAATTCAGACAGATAAAACTAAGAAATAAAGTACAGACATTACTTGGGAGAAGTTTGGGGGGAGACGAGATATTATTAACTACTAAGATTGCCTATGAAGGTTAACTACTAAGATTAACTACTAAGGTTTATCCAGATAAACCTAACTAGGGCAAAGAAATTTATCAAAGTAGACTAGATGTGCAGAATACCAGTGGGGTAATATTTCAATTAATGAACATAGGATATCTCTAAATTCATTAAGGTCATTTAAATTTCATTAAGGTTTTTATACCAGTGGTTCTCAACCTGTGGGTCACAACCTGTCTGGACTGTATTAAAGAGCTGTGGCATTAGGGAGGTTGAGAATCACTGTTTTATACTATATTCTAAAACTCATGTATGTTTTATTATATTTTTTAATAAATGATAAAAATTTTTGTTTCTATTAGAAATTAATCCTTTTTTACTTATTATTGCATGTTTATTTTTATTTATTTTTTTTGTTGTTGCCGTTTTGGCCAGGGCTGGGTTTGAACCCACCACCCTCAGTATATGGGGTTGGCGCCCTACTCATCGAACCATAGGTGCCACCCCACATGTTTATTTTTTTAACCAAGTTTATTTTCTTCTTTTCATGGGTAACAGTGTTAGAATAATGAAAAGAGAGAAGCTGGGAAATCAAATAGATTTTTTTTTTTTGGGCTGGGGCTCGGTTTGAACCCGCCACCTCCGGCATATGGGACTGGCGCCCTACCCTTTTGAGCCACAGGAGCCACCCGAAATCAAACAGATTTTAATCCTCGCCCAATAATTACTGGTTATGATTTCTTTTAGCTTCTGCTTATTCATCTGTAAAATTAGAAAAATACCTACTTCCCATGGCGTTGGAGTGAAGATTCCAATGTAGGGCATCTACATATGCCTAGAACTTGATAGGAGCTCTATGAAACTCCTTCTCTTTCTTTTAACAGAGACAGGTCTTATTTTGTTGCCCTGGCTGGAGTGCAGTGTCATGATTACAGGTCACTGCAGCCTCCAACTCCTGGGCTCAAGCTATCCTCTTCAGCCTCCGAAGTAGCTAGGACCATAGGTGTACACCACCTTATTTTTCCTATTTTTTGTAGAGACAGAGATTTGGTATGTTGCTCAGGCTGGTCCAGAACTCCTGGCCTGAAAGATACTCCTGCCTCAGCCTCCCAAAGTGCTGTGATGATAGGCATGAGCTACCATGTCTGTCTCAGTTTTTAGAATTTATTTCAAATTATCCTGTATAGTTTTTTATAATGTCTTATTTGTTATGTATTTTATTATTTCTTTCTCTCTTTGAACATTTGAAAATTCTATTATGGCCAAGCACACAATACGTTAATATTATAAAGTCCTTTTATGTAAAGTCCACAGTTAACATCAGACTCAATGCTGAAAAACTGAAAGCTTTTCCTGTAAGATAAAGAATAAGGCAAGGATATTCACTCTTGTCACCTATTCAACGTAGTATGGAAGTCCTAGCCAAAGAAATTAGGCAAGAAAAAGAAATAAAAGAACGCCAGGCATAGTGGCTCACGCCTGCAATCCCAGCACTTTGGGGCAGGAGTATCACTTAAGCCCAGGAGTTCAATACCTGCCTGGGCAAGATACAGAAACCTCCATCCTCCACCCCTGCCCCACCTTCTTAATTTTTTTTTTTTTTTAATTAGCCAGGTGTGGTGGCACATGCCTCTAGTCCTAGATACTTGGGAGGCTAAGGCAGGAGGATTGTTTGAGCACAGGAGTTGGAGGCTACAGTGAGCTATGGTCATGCCATTGCACGCTAGCCTGGGTGGACAGAGCAGGATCCTTTCTCAAAGTAAAAAAAACCCCTGAATACATAAAAATAAAAATTTAAAAATAATTCTGAAACATAACTTATACATAATAAAATGCATTTTAAGTGTAAAGTCCAACTACTTACACACACACACATACATACATATATGCATACACACACACACACACACACAATTACCAACACAATTAAGATAGAACATTTCTATCCCCCGGAAAGTGCTTTCCCACTCCTTTGGAATCAGTTCCTTCCACATCTGACCCAAGCAATCATGTATATGATATCTTTCATAATGAAGTAATGATTCACACTATAAGGGCATTTTATGCTTGGCTTCTTTTGCACATTTTGAGATTCATCCATATTGTTTTATGAATTACTATACCAGCAGTTCTCAACCTGTGGGTCGCGACCCCTTTTTAACAATGAAAATACACTGTGTCATTAAGGAGGTTGAGAACCACTGTACTATACTGTTTCAAATTGCTGGGTGGGATCCCTTTGAATGAATAGATCACAGTGTTCCTCTATTCACCTCTGTTGGCCATTTGGGTAGTTTCTGGTTTCTACTTATTATGAACATGTAAACATACATGCACAAATCTTTGTATAGACATATATTTTTATTTCTTTTGGGTGAAGACCTAAGAGTAGAATCGGAAGGCTACATAATAAGAGAACAAAAACATCATTTTGGAAAGCCATATGACAAGAGAATAAAGATCCTCCATCCCAATAAAAACATTGTAAGTTGGAAATGTAGGCAGAAATGCATTTAATACACCTAACCTACCTTAAACATGATTCATCTTTTTACCATGTAAGTATGATGATGCCTGCATACTTTTCTAGATGCTTTTATCAGCTAAAGAGTTTTCCTTTTATTGCTAGTTTGCTATATGTTTTTATCATAAGAATGTTAAAGTGCGTTAAATGATTGTCCTATTGAGTAAGAGGATTATGGTCTTTGTCAAGTGTATCAGGTATACTCACTTCAAAAAAGCAAATTAGGAAATCTTTGTCTTCTGTTTTCGGAAAGATATTTTTTCTTTATATGTTAGAGAAAATTCACCAGTGAAATCATTTAGGGCTGGAGTTTTCTTTGTTAGAAGGGATTATGAATTTGATTTCTTTGCTAATGCCTTCTTTCTTGAGTCAATTTGGTAAAGTTGTACTTGTCAAGGAATTTGTTTCATCTAAGTTATCAAATTAATTAGCATTAAGTTGTTTATAACATTTCCTTATTATTAACCTTTTATTTTTCAAGGGATTTCAGTGATTTCCTCTCTTCCATTCCTTATACTGATAATTCATTTTTTCTATTTTTCTTGATTAGTTTTGCTAATTGGTTTATATATATATGTGTGTGTGTATATTTTATATATATATATATTATTTTTTATCATAAGAATGTTAAAGTATGTTTTTTGTTTTTTTTTTTGTAGAGACAGAGTCTCACTTTATCACCCTTGGTAGAGTGCCGTGGCATCACACAGCTCACAGCAACCTCCACCTCCTGGGCTTAAGCCATTCTCCTGCCTCAGCCTCCTGAATAGCTGGGATTACAGGCACCCGCCACAATGCCCTGATATTTTTTGTTGCAGTTTGGCCAGGGCCAGGTTTGTACCTGCCACCCTTGGTATATGGGGCTGGTGCCCTACTCACTGAGCCACAGGTGCCACCCAGTTTTTATATATATTTTTTAAAAGAAGCAACAATTGGCTTCATTCATTTTCTGTACCATTTGTTTTCTATTTAATTAACATTTGCTCTGATTGTTATTACTTCTTACCTTTTAATTACTCTGGGTTTAATTTACTTGCTTTTTCTGGAGTCTATTACCAATTGAGTGAGTTACCCTGGAAATGGGACCTGTGGCCTCCACAAAGCCTGGAGATGAATGTAGCCTCATGAGAGGCTCTGAACAAAAAGCAACCATCTAAGCTACTCCTGAATTCCTGATTCACAGGAACTACGTGAGACAGTGTTTACTGTTGGTTTGAGACACTTAAGTTTTGAGATAATTTGGTATGCTGTGACAAATAATACATTATGTAGAATAAGACTTCATCCAAACATTTATTAAGTATCTACAGTATCAGAGATTGCTCTATGAGTTGGAATTTAGAGACTGACCAGACAAAGCTCCTGCCCTTTAAGAACAGACTCTGGGTTAAAATGGCAAATTATCCATGAGCTTCTCATTTCATTTTTCCCCCAAACTCCACTATAACTATGAATATAAAAATAAAATATTTAAAAAACCAAGAAAAAAATTAAAAACGATATAAACCTAGAAGAAAGGGAGAACAGAATAGGAAATACATAATTTTGAAAGATAAGAAGTGGGAGAATAGGCCTGGTGGGATGGGCTCATCCCTATAATTCTAGCACTGAGGCAGGTGGATTGCCTGAGTTCACAAGTTCAAGACCTGCCTAACCAGAGCACAATCTCTCTCTAAAAATAGCTGGGCATCATGGTGGGTGCCTGTAGTCCCAGCTACTTGGGAGGCTGAGGCAAGAAAATCACTTGAGCCCAAGAGTTTGAGGTTGTTGTGAGCTAGGATGCCATGGCATTCTATTGAGGGCAAGAAAAGTAAGACTATCTCAAAAAACAAAACAAAAAAACCCCCTAAGTTGTAACTGGCATAGCAGACCCAAGAAAATAAAAATCACAGCTAGCTGTGTCGGGAAAGGTGACAACTAACTGAATTTACACTGCTGAGTCCTCAAAAGACAGAAGTAGTAGCAGCAGGTATCTCTGAAACTGGTGGTAAATGAATGGAAGGGGTGCAGAAGAATAGAGGAAAGCAGTTTGGGAAGTAGGGTGATTCCTAGATGGCCTATCTAGCTCTACATTAGTGAACAGCTGCTCCTTCTTCATCCTTGGATAAATTTGTAAGTTTATTCTTTGAAGAAGATAAACCAAAGCTCTCTGGAAAGAAGATGTCAGGCACAATTGAGGACACAGGACTGTACCAAAGACAAGGTATTAAGTGACCATAAACATGTTAAACACTGAATGCAGAATTTCAGAGTTTCCTCAGCCAGAATCCTTAATTGGGCTTCTAGAATGCAGACAACCAGACTATTACCCTTCAGGCAGGAGTTTGGAAAACTCATCTTTGGGTAACTTGACCAGCCAAGAGATCTAAGGATCCCAATACTACAGATTCCACAACCTCAGCCCACTGAAATCACCCTATGATAAAGCTCAGAGTAAGCAAAGCCCATTCACATTCAGAGCTTCCAGTCAGTATTTTACACTCCCACTGAATCACGAGTATGCAACCAAGATACTAGGTATCCGAGGAAAGCCCCCAGAATGGAAGATAGACACACGGAAGACAAAATAAACAAAACGGAATTTTGGGAAGCTTAAGTATGTATAGTAAGAACTCCAAAATAAATTATGCTCAGAGAGTGAAAAGAAGACACTACATCTGTGAAATAAGAATGGTGTGCTGTGACAACATTTAGGAAATAAAACAGGTGCCAGCCACATACACCTAAGGTGGCGGGTTCGAATTCAACCCAGGCCAGCCAAACAATGATGGCTGCAACCAAAAAAAATAGCCAGGTGTTGTGGCAGGCACCTGTGGTCCCAGTTACTTGGGAGGCTGAGGCAGGAGACTAGCTTGAGCCCAGGAGTTGGAAGTTGCTGTGAGCTGTGATGCCAGAGCACTCTACCCAGGGGAACAGCTTGAGGCTCTGTCTCAAAAAAAAAGGAAATAAAATGGGTGAATTTTATGGTATGTAAATTAACCTCAATACAGCTATTTTTAAAATGGAGCAATGCTTTCAAATTTCTAAGGATAAAAATTTTTCAATATAGAAACTCAGCTAAATTATCATTTAAGTTTGTCGGTAAAACAAATTTTTCCGATATGTAAGCTGTCAAAAAAATGTGCCCCTCAGGTACCCTTTTCTTATTAAGCATCTGAAAATTAAAAAAGAGGAAGAAAAGGAAATGAGAGATAAGAGAAAGAGAAAAGGAATTCCCCAGGTGATAGTGAAATACAATTTCAAGAATACAGCTGTGCACCAAACATAAGGGGCATACCCAACCAGACCAAAACTGCATGAATCAAGAAACAGATTTGATGAAGGCTGTCATTAGATTCCTGCTGCCATTATACTGTTTTTTTAATGTGAGGACAGACTACCTAGGTAAGTTTGACCCAGATGTTTTTAGTTGGCCTTGCTTGACCACATGTTGATAAAGTTCCTTCCCAGCTGCCTGAATCAGCTGAAAACTCTTCTACCTCAACAAAATATTCTGTTTTGATCTACTTCTAAAAGGACTAATTTGAATACTATGAAAGCAAATTATTGGGCCATGTACCATGGCTATTGCCTGCAATTCTAGCACACTAAGAGGCTGAGACAGGAGACCACTTGATGCTGGGAGTTTAAGATCAGCCTGGACAACATAGTGAGACCAACCCTCTCTCTACAATAAATAAATTATGAAAATTAAAAAGTTTTTTTTTAAACTTTGGCTTTTTTTTTGCAGTTTTTGGCCAGGCTGGGTTTGAACCCGCCACCTCCGGCATATGGGGCCGGTGCCCTATTCCTCTGAGCCACGAGTGCCGCCCAAAAGATTTTTTTTTTTGCCACAGAGTCTCGCTCTGTCACTCTGAGTATTGTGCCACGGTGTCTTGGCTCACAGCAACTTCAAACTCCTGGGCTCAATCAATCCTCTTGCCTCAGTAACAAGAGGGACTATAGGTGCCTGCCACAAGGCCTGGCCAGTTTTTCTATTTTTAGTAAAGATGAGGTCTCACTTTTGCTCAGGGAAAACTCCTGAGCTCAAGCAATCCACTTGCCTTGGCCTCCCATAGTGCTAGGATTATAGGCCTGGGCTCTAAATTACTTTTTACTTAGAAATCTTTTTTTTTTTTTTTTTGAGACGGAGCCTCAAGCTATCCCCCGGGGTAGAGTGCCATGACATCACAGCTCACAGCAACCTCCAACTCCTGGGCTCAAGCGAGTCTCCTGCCTCCGCCTCCCAAGTAGCTGGGACCACAGGCACCCGCCACAACGCCCGGCCATTTTTTGGTTGCAGCCATCATTGTTGTTTGGCGGGCCCTGGCTGGGGATTCGAACCCGCCACCTTAGGTGTACGTGGCTGGCGCCTTAGCCAATTGAGCCATAGGCGCCGAGCCAGGACTACCTTTTCTATGCCTTTTCTATAAATGGAGTCATATAGTATGTTGCCTTTTGAGTCTGGCTTCTTTAGTTACCATAATGCATCTGAGTGTCAACAGAATTTGCTGTAGGTACAGAAGGTTCTTGAATAACATTGTTTTAAAATAGATTCTTGTCTGGGATTACTATGTGGCATTTGCAATTCTCCTTATAATTGTAGGTTTTCTCTGGGTACTCTGGTTTCCTCCCATATCCCAAAGATGTACATGTTAGGTATGAATTGGTATATCTACAATCTCTTGTCCCAGTCTAAGTGAGTGTGGAAGTGTATACAAGTATGCCTTCTGATGGAATGGCATCCTATCTAGGGTTGTTCCTGCCTCACATCCTGAACTACTAAGATAGGCTCCAGCCACTTGTGACCCTGAAGCGGCAGGCTGGAAGATTATAATCATACCAATGTGTGACAATAAACAATGCAGCATGGGCTCGGCACCCGTAGCACAGTGGTTACAGCACCAGTAACATACACCGAGGGTGGCAGGTTAGAACCCAGGCCGGGCCAGCTAAACGGCAATGACAACTGCAACAACAACAACAAAAAATAGCCAGGCATTGTGGTGCACACCTGTAGTCCCAGCTACTTGGGAGGCTGAGGAAAGAGAATTGCTTAAGCCCAAGAGTTGGAGGTTGCTTTTGATGCTACCGTACTCTACCAAGGGCAACATAAAACAAACAAACAAAAAAAACCCAACAATGCAGCATGAAAGCACCCAGCAAACCTGCCATATTTGATATCGTTTGCTTTTGAACTGTGGTGGGAGGAGGTGCTTCTTAAAATTTTCACTTTGCAAACATGTATTCCTTGCTTTAACACACCACCACTATGACCACCATTTCTTATTGATTCACCAAAAACTAGGTAATTACCTTGTTTTTATTAATATTTCTTAAAAGTATGCATAGCTGGCCAGGCGCAGTGGCTCATGCCTGTAATCTCAGCACTCTGGGAGGCTGAGGCAGGTAGATTGCCTAAGCTCAGGAGTCTGAGACCAGCCTGAGCAAGAGCAAGACTCTGTCTCTAAAAAAATAGCCAGGAGTTGTAGCAGGTGCCTATATTCCCACCTACTTGGGAGACTGAGTAAAGAGAATTGCTTGAGCGATTTTGAGCCCAAGAGTTTGAAGTTGCTATAACCTGTGACACCAGGGCACTCTACTAAGAGCAACAAAGTGAGAGTCTGCCTCAAAAAAAAAAAAAAAAGGATGTAGAGCTTGCATTTATTTCAACATTAATTATTAGAAGTCTTTTGGTCTTTATTTAGAAGTTTGGTAATATTTTCGTAATCAGAAATATGCCACAGGAACTTAACTCTTGTTTCTTTCTTTCTTTTTTTTTTTTAAGACAGAGCCTCAAGCTGTCACCCTGGGTAGAGTGCAATGGTATCACAGCTCACAGCAACCTCCAACTTCTGGGCTCAAGCAATTCTACTGCCTCCGACTCCCAAGTAGCTGGGACTACAGACGCCTGCCACAACGCCTGGCTATTTTTTGGTTGCAGCCATCATTGTTGTTTAGCAGGCCAGGGCTGGATTCGAACCCGCCAGCTCAGATGTATGTGGCTGGCGCCTTAGCTGCTTGAGCCACAGGTGCTGAGCCTTAACTCTTATTTCTATCAATTAGCCTATGGTAAAATTGGTTCCTTTCAACAATTGCAATTCCAAGAACCTATTGACAGTATTAAGTGAGATTTAGGGTATTAACAATTTGTCTCTTTTTAATTGCTGAATAGTAGTCTATTTTTTTTTTTTAAAGACAGAGCCTCAAGCTGTCCCCCTGGGTAGAGTGCCGTGGCATCATAGCTCACAACAACCTCCAACTCCTGGGCTCAAACGAGTCTGCGCCTGCCACAATACCCAGCTATTTTTTTTTTTTTTTGGTTGCAGCCATCATTGTTTGGCAGGCCCGGGCCAGGTTCAAATCTGCTAGCCTCAGTGTATGTGGCTGGCATCCTAACTGCTGAGCTACAGGCGTTAAGCCAGAGTAAGCAGTCCATTGTATGTGTGTACCACAGTTTGTATATTCACTCACTAAAGGACGAATGGGTTGTTTATAGTTTGGGGGGGGGGATGATGAATAAAGCTGCCAGGAATATTTGTGTACAAGCTTTTGTGTGAACATAAGTTTTCATTTCCCTTGTTTATACACCTAGGAGAGGGATTGCTAGATCATATTAAGTGTAAGTTTAACTTTATAAGCAACTCCCAAAGAAATGTATTTTTAATCTCATTTTAAACTATTAGATATCAACTTAAGAAAAAAAAGAATACAAAGTTCAATGCAGTTCAAAATCAATGGACTTTCTTCTAGATGATACTTCTTAGCTAGCACTTTTCTAAAGATAGATAAGATAAACAATGTAATTCTTACTAAGTTTTGCAATGATGGGCTCGGCGCCTGTGGATCAATCGTACACCTAAGCTGGCGGGTTCGAATCCCCAGCCCTGGCCCACCAGACAACAATGATGGCTGCAACCAAAAAATGGCCGGGTGTTGTGGCGGGCGCCTGTGGTCCCAACTACTTGGGAGGCGGAGGCAGGAGACTCACTTGAGTCCAGGAGTTGGAGGTTGCTATGAGCTGTGATGCCATGGCACTCTACCCAGGGGGATAGCTTGAGGCT
>CAUYQV010127822.1:0-19081 GCA_963574575.1 Galagoides demidoff
CACCTGAGGTGGCGGGTTCAAATCCATCCCGGGCCCGCCAAACAACAATGACAGCTGCAAACAAAAAATAGCCCGGCGCTGTGGCAGGTGCCTGTGGTCCCAGCTACTTGGGAGGCTGAAGTAGGAGACTCGCTTGAGCCCAGGAGTTGGAGGTTGCCGTGCGTTATGATGCCACAGCACTCTACCTGGGGGACAGCTTGAGGCTCTGTCTCAAAAAAAAAAAAAAAATCAGTGGTGTATCCTGAAGTTGTTAGTATGTAAGGATTAAGGAGACAGCACATACAAATCTTGGGAGCTTTTGACTTATGTCATGACAAGCCCATGCAGAAAGTCTATGTCCAAATATACCATGAAACTTAAGAAAATATGTCACCCGGTTTTAAAACCAGTAGTGCTATGAGGAGGTTCCGTGCATTTTTTGAGCATCTTTTACTCATATTGGATTGCACTATACACCATGACTACAACACTGAGATTTAACACACCCTCCGTCCTCAAAACGCTTACCTTTGAGGATGAATCTGACAAGTGGGCAGCTGACATTTAGTACGAGGCAACAGAGTGACTAAGGCTACACCTGCTGTGTCTTTGTGTAAATTACAGAAAGGTCTCCTTTCAAGGTGATGAACTGCACAACAAAGTGTGGTGTCCACACGCACCCTGTGGGTGCTCCACTAAAAGGTGTTTCTTCTCTCTCTTTCAAAGAAGGGAAAGATTACACTCAGTTGGACACAGGGAAGAGATGGCAGTTGTAATATGGTTGGTGAGTTTCAATACACAAAAATGGGAAAGGGGCACTCTTTCTGAAGAGGGAACAGAAAAGGAATGGTACTTTTTTCTCTTAATCAATGATCCACTTTTATGCAGTTTGTCTAAGACACAAGTAAAGAAAGGATGAACTGATATAAACTTTGTAGGCTAACAAAAACTTGAGTATAATAACAGATTACATGGAATCCTGTAAAAATGCTTCCTGCATAGAGATCATATCAAACCCAACAAACAAACTGAGCCTAAAGAAGATTTCCTTTCTAACTGGCTTTGGGTTTATGCACAATCATTACAATTATGCTTAGCCCAAATGATCAATAATTTTAAAGGCAAAATGTCACCATTCATTAAAATCTTAATAGCCACAAAACTCCTTGCAAAAAAAAAATGGAAACATAATCCAGCCTTTCCTTCTGAATATCTCAAAATTATTTCCCGTGCTCTCATCTTATCTTATGCCCTAACCCCTAAATAGAGGTATACGAAGTATATTCATGTAGAACATTTTTTAAAAATTATAGCTGGTTAATTGCAGTCACAGCAGGAGTTGCTCTAATACGTCACCAAAAGCTACTGAGATAAGCAAAAGCCCACTCCCTGTCTGGTCTTCCTATTCCTAGACAGGTGTACCTGGTCCGGCATGTCACCACAGGCAAATCCAAAAACATGGGAAAGACATCACAGGGGATACTAGACAGTGCAGGCATGGCCACGTTCATGTTCACCAGGTGTATCTCCATTTGAGAGCCATCGGTGGGGTAAAGGACACCCAATCCCAAACCTAAACATAAAAAGGAAAGGGGAAATCTCAGGCTGGGCAGAATTGTAACCCTCACAAAGTAATACAAAAATGCGGCCACGTGGGGGCAGTGTAAGACATTGAATTTACCCAAGGATTAAATTAATAGTCATTTCCTAGTAATTGCTGTATAAAGGAGTTTTCTCATTTATGAGCTTATAAAACAGTCTTCCGTCTTCAGGTCCACCTAAACCTAAAAAAGAAGTTTTTAGTCCCAAAATGTACTCCTTACTGGGCTAGAGTTGGGTACAATAAGCGCAGATTAGGAGCCCCAAGTATTTAAGTAGAGAACAAGGAAGATTCCAGGGGACACATTACCAAGTACTATGCTATGCACTGCCTTGTCATCTCATTTAGGGTTCCCAGAATCCCATTCCATAGCTTGGGACAAGAAACCGTACACAGATGTGTAGTGTGTGACATGCTCTGCCTCTGTGACATTAGCAAGGGAGCTTCTGCAAAGACAGAAGATGGTCATTCTGTCTATCTCCCAACAGGCCCCTTTTCACACCTGTCCTTAGACAAAGAAGAAAACCAATCACACATATTCTTTACGACAGTGGGTCAATAAGTAAGAAACTTTCAGTTGGTAAAATCAAACCTACCATCAAGAATGACTGTGATCCACGTTCCCCCGGCAAGACTGCCTTCTCTAGGTTCAACATGTAAACTCAGGTAAGGTACTGTGAAAAGGGACAAAAACACTTTTTTTGAGGGTTAGATTTAAATCCACTAGTTTCTCCAATATTTTAAGCCAAAACTTAGCACGCATCAGAATCACCAGAAGAGCTTGACGGAATGCAAACCGCCACCACCGGGCCCCACTCTCAGAGTTTCCAGTTCAGCAGGTCTGAGGAGGGGCCCAAGAATTTACATTGCTAACAGTGCTGCTGGTCCCGGGAACACATTCTCGGAACCCCTACTTTTTATTGTTTTCTTGGGGAGGGATGTCTGTTTTTATTTGAAAATATTAAAAGATACACAAGTTTTTGTTACATTGATACCTGTGTAATGCTTAGGTCCATGCTTTGGGTGTGCCCACCCCATTGTAAGGAAAATTATGACCGATTCTAAAACCTAGTGTTCACATGGATGAAGTTGAAACATATTCTTCTCAGCAAAGTATCTCAAGAATGGAAGAAAAAGTATCCAATGTACTCAACCCTACTATGAAACCAATTTATAGCTTTCATATGAAAGCTATAACCCAACTATAGCCCAAGAAGAAGGGGAAAGAGGAGAGGGAGGGGTGGGGAAGGGGGAGGATGGGTGGAAGGAGGGTTATTGGTGAGAATACAACTACGGTACATTTTACAAGGGTACATGTTAAATTTACTAAGTGTAGAGTACAAATGTCTTAACGCAATAACTAAGAAATGCAGTGAAGGCTATGTTAACCAATATTTCAAATGGTATATAAAACCAGCACATTGGACCCCATAATTGCATTAATGTACACAGCTATAATTTAATTAAAAAAAAAACAAAACAGTGTTCATCAAATCAACCCTATATTTCTACTTCCTTTGGAAAGAGCCTCAGGGACACACTAATATTTCTCTATCCTCTTTTCCATTCTCTAATCAGGTGGCCACATTAAACTATCGAGACCATCATTTATTCCCCCTCTGGAAAGGAGAGACTTCTAGAAGCTGTCTGTTTTTCAGTCTCCTACTGAGTACACTAGTTTCCCCTCATGGTCAGAATGGCCTCAGATACAAATAGATGCAAATTCCCTAGATTTTTGCTTTGTCTGCTTAGAGAAGGGCTGAAGCATGAATCATTACTGAAATTTCCCTTAAAAAAAAAAAACAGTCTGGAATTCACATGCTTAGGCTAGATTGGGTTTGCCCACATAGACCATCAGCTGGCATGATCTTACAGCCTTCCATCTCTGACGATGTTCCTGGATATGCCCTGATGGCAGTCAAGCCAGTTCAGGGAAGCCAGCAAACATCAGCCAGCTCCTTAGTGGGGTCATGAGCAAGGAAACTGCCATCTACAGAGCACTTTACAGTTTCCACATCAGAAACTGTGGCCAGCCCAGGGCTTCCACGTGCAGTGGTGGATGTGGTGGACAGTATACCCGAGGGTGCTGGGGAGCTGTTCATATTCACATAACTACAGCCCTGGCCAGACTAGACCATCCTCACCCCTTAAAAATTCAAAACTTTTAGCTAAAGAAGACCAAAAGCAAATGTCAGAAAAAGATACAGAGGATAATCGAATTCATGGAGAAAATTGGCGACATGATCTGAAAAAAGGGCATTTTAACACAGAAGTCATTAATCACTAAGACAAGTTCCTCCCTTCGCAAAGGCAGAGCAGTAAAATCTAAAAAGAATTACATCCTATAGCCCAAAAGGGAATTATAAAGGAAAGCTTCTAAGTTATTATTAAAAGCTCTGAACTATAACAGCAACCTCCACTGGCCCCTGAAAATTGAAGGATATGGTCACAACAATTTAGGGTAGAACCTCAGCTGTTAGAAAAAAAAAAATTAAATGGAAAATTTAAGCCCAGAAGAAGACACTTCAACATCTCCTAAAATAATATTTTAAATTCGATTCTTCAATTGATAAGTAAAAATTGTGACTATTTATGGTATACAACCAAAATAATATTGTAAATATCGGTAATAGTTGTCAATATAATCTAATTGTGTTCTTGTCTAGACTCTGTTCAAAAACACATTCTACTTACCTGCCAAAAGTAGAACTTCAGTACTCATCAGAGAGATCAGCCAGATGGTCATGGTTGGACACTTCAATCAGTGCTCTTAAGGTTGCTCAGACGTTAAAAGCATTTTCAGTTTTGATTGGAGCAACATAGCTTTTGTGCTTTATAAAAAGCAAAGTGAAAAATTACTATCATTTCTGCTTTTCTATGTTTGCTGTACTGAAACTTGGGAAATTAAGAAGATACCATATAAATATAGCCCTAATATCTTCACCGCTAGGTAAATTAAAGACCCACCATCTTTTCAAGCTCAGGGGTAAAGGATTACCTACCAATCTTACATAAAGTCACCACCACTCCACCTCGACCTTGTCTCACTAGCTTATTTCATACATGTTTGGGTCGGATAAGTGACAACCTCTTTCATTAACTCAGTATGGAACAAAAGCTGAATTTTAAAAATAAATTCCAGATATTAAGTACTAGTAAATGGTAGGGTGGAGGGTCCCTTTTGGATTGCCCTGTCCTGCTGTTTCAGCTTTCCCTCAAGCCATTCTCCATCTGAACCCTACACTGTAGCCTGGCTATTCTCTCAGACAAGCCCTCCACATGTCAGCCTTGGCCTCTGCTCATCTCTCCCTGTATTCTCTGAACTCACATGGTAGCTTCATGACATCCCAACCCTCCTTCATAGTCCTACTCAGGAGCCGCCCCCAACTCCTTCCTCAGCCATCCCAGTTCTCACCCATGGACCTCTGGTCTACATCTGCAGAGCCTGGACCAGATAACATGGTGCACGCATGCCTCTCTTTCTAGATCAGGGGTGTTCAATATTTTATTTTTTCTCTCTGCTACACAATGGAAGAGTAAGAGTTGACTCGGGCCACACACTGAATACACAAACCCTAACAAAATCTGATTAGCCAACAAAAGGTCTGTGCATACTTTTGGGGATATCAGACACCACAGATAAGAAAAAAAAAAAAAAAAAAAGTCCTCACAAAATCAGGTTGATCACCCATGCTATAGATGGTACATTTTTTAAAGAGATCCAGGGACCATATTTCCACAACTTTCTTAGTGAAAAGGTGCCAAAGAGAACTCAGTAAATTCAGATTGACGAATAGGTATTTAAATACCCTAAATCTGGGTTTACCTAATCTGAGAGAAAGGACTTTCATGCTTGTGTGGGTTGGCTGGGACCCACGGAAGCCTGGCTGAAACGGGTATGCCTAAGCAGCCCGACACCTGCTCTAGGTAGGAGCTGAGCTGAGCCCCTCCCCCCCAAAAGCCAGACAAAATCCTCTTGAAATACTGGCTCTCAAATGTTCTGAAAGTTTAAAAAATTAAAGAACTAAACTTATACACATATATTACTACATATACGTTTAATTTATATTTTTAAGAAAAGACTGAAATGGGAAGTAATTATACCATTTCAGAGAATGAAAGTCACAATAAACTCCCAGAAAAAGTATATCTGCAAAAACCTTAGGATAAACCTACCTTACAGGGACCTCCTGACTGAGATAGCCCACAATATAAAGTTATTTATATTTAATTCAACACTGCCAACATTTATCATACACCTATTATATGCCATATACTAGCCTACGTGCTGGGAATGAGCCAAATAATCTGTGTACCTGCCCTCAAGTCACTACCAAATGGAGTGATGGGGTGGGAGGAGAGGCTACCTGCATTTAGAAAGAGAATTTTAAAATTTTCAAGTGGATTCAGCGAGTGTTTTCATACGTCGCAAAGTTAACTACATCTTTTTGTCTATTTGGCATAGAATTCAATTTACGAGTAATTCAATTTTCAGAAATACACCCACTGCACCAAAAAAGGTCCCCAGGAGTATTTGCTGCTTAGTCCAGATGCACAGGATCTGACCCACTTGTTACGCCCAACAGAATACACTCAGCTCGAGACAATCTTTTTCAATCTGGATGCATGATTTAACCCTTAATTTCATTTCAGCACCTATCCTACTCCCAAGCTTAGAACAATAGAAATTAAAATTCACACACTGGTTTCCCTAAAACCCTACATTCAGACTTGCATCTTGTCTTCTAAAATAGAGCAATTAAGTTCATAATAAATGTGAGTTTTCTTAGTGGGGATTAACCCATCCACTAATTCTTGCTGAAGATAAATAAACACGGTCTCTGTTTGTTTCTTTTAATCAGAAAATTTTCAACCACAGAACAGAACTGTGTGTGTTCAGTAACAGTCTCTCTCTCCTTTTGTCTCTCTCCCTCTATTCCCCCCTCTTTCTTAGTCCCCCCTTCCCTCTAGGCTTCCCCTTCTTGGGACAATGAGAAATGAAGCTGTAAGGTGCTCCTATAGATCACCCATCTCCCTTTGTGTCCACTATGTTAACAAGAGATACAATACATAGGAAACAGAGAGCCCAGACTTGCCTGAATCAAACAGCACCTTTTTTCTGTTTCTGTCTCATTGTGACTCAAGGGAGAAATAATCTTTTCTTTCTAGATGATCTTGTTTCTCTCCGCCAGGAACCAAGGGCCACATTATCTGGTTAGAGCCCGGCCTGCAGCTACCGTGCAGGTAACTCACTCATGTTGGACTATAACTCACCTAACTTGTTTGTGTCCCAGCCAAATGCCAACCAGAGTAAAAGTTCGGAGGTGGCCACAGGGCAGGTTTAATGATTAACACAAGCTACTTAGACTTTTTCCTCTGGGCCTTTTATTAATCACCAAAGAGAGTGTCTTACATTCTTCTCTACTGACTGCTTTATCCTAGACAAGAATTTTAAGTAAAAGTCCACACAGTGAGACAGATGCATTCACCATTGAAAGAATTGGCCCCTACGTAAGTCACTGACCAAACAGAGGACCCAGGAAAAAGGCCCAGGAGAAAGGGCTGGTCCCCATACAGGAGTAGAATCCAGCTCTTCATCCAGAAAAGAGACTCATAAAAACCAGGATTTGAGCTAATGTTCCTATGCCCACTGTAGGCACATGGGCCTAAAGAAGCAAAGAAAGGAAGAAACTTGATCAATGTCTTCCTGAGAAAGTTTGACACACCCTCTTCCTTTTTGTACTTTCCCTCTTCGCTCCTGGCCTTGCCTCCTTAACCAGGAGATAGTCCTTGACCCACACCCGTCACCTTCCAGTAAAACCCAGACCATGGGGTCTCAATTGTTGGTTTAACTGTCTCTTGATAAGGAATTAAGAACCAGAGTGCCCAGGATGATCAACCACCTTCTCACCTGGTCCACGTCTGACTCTGTCCCTGTCCCACTGCCTATTCCAATTGGCATCACCTACTTTCTAATCATGTTGCTCCAGGCCCTGTGGTACCTGACCAGAGGATGTGCTCGTCTTCTTTCCCCACCCTTCCCTTTGGGAGAGATGTCATTGTGATAGGCGTTGATAGCCCTGAGTCTCCACCTCCAAGGACCATCAGTAGACCTGAGGAAGCATCTTTGGCAGAACCAGATTAAATCCACAGAAATGCAGCACAACTCTGATGAGAATAGTAAAACTATCCTCTAGAAAGTGCAGAAGTTTATATAGCAGCTTGGAAATCAGTGATAAGCCAAATATTTTTTTGTAGCACTGATGCCAGGGGCATAGGGAGAGGGTGCCTGGCTAGGTAGGGAGTCAATGGCCTGGCCACCTGCCCACCTGCTGAATGTCAGTTCCCGCTCTGGACCCCTCCATGGCAGGCCAACAAGCATCATTCAAACCATGTTTGTATGCTTAGCACATGGGTAATAGGAAGGAGGGCACAGACCAGGAAAAATAGTCAAAGGAGATTTCAACACAACAGTAACCTTTTATCTTTATAAAAAAAATTATATCCACAAATCACTTAGGTGATCCAAATTTGTTTAAAAGAATATAACAGTTTCTGCCTACAAAGTGCTTGCCATCTTGTGGGAGAGTCAGACACATAATCAGACTATTATAACTCTATTGTTGTAGAGTCTCCTGATAAGTTTCCTAAGACTAAAACATGTTTTCATTCCTTTCTATTCCTGCAAGCTGTTTCCATAAATTAATCCCATCTATCCCAGGGTAAATAGCCTATAACAGATATTTACAATTCTCTTTGGCAGCCTAGCTGTCAAGACCTCATCCTAAAAATCACACCAGCTTTCTTACAGAACAGAGTCACCTCTCCACTGTTGACTAATTGTAATCATACCCAAGTCTTCTGTTGTGTTCTGTGTCCTAGGAACCTCCCAGTGTGCAGTCAGGGTCTACTGTAAAAGAAGCAAGGTACAATGAGCCACGTCATGCTCAAGGCCTGAGAGAAGCTGCTAGAGAATTCGACAGGTGCTCTACATCACGCAGGGGTTGGAGAACCTCAGCACCCCTCTGTGAGCTTCATCATCCATCTCAGGGCCCCCAAATGTATGCCCACATTTGCTTTACAAAAGCAACCTCCAGAGAAGCCCTTCCTTTCCATACAATCATACTCCAAAGCCCCTATCACACAGAAATTCTGAATAATATCTTGAGCCCAAGACTCTGACCCAATGCTGAGGACAAACTCTGCTTAGAAGGAAGACCCTGCCTGCTTCCCTGTGGCTGAAAGGAGGGTAGCTGTGCCCACCACAGACACTGACAGCACCCCTACGACTACTTGTGAAAGTCTCTCAGAAACTGTTGCTTAGGCCAGTGGAGGACACCTAGGAAAGTCAAGGAAGAAGGTTGATCTCGGACTCTTTTTTTCTCGAATCTCAACACTACTCAGAATTCCTGGAGAACTGTGTGGGGCCATGAGAACACAGCTTGCAGATCTCCGATTACAGGAACTATAACTGATTAAGGGCCTAGCCGCTCTGTCCCAAAATTCATCACCACATTTACAACAATGCCACACTTCTACAGGCCGCTCCCAGCCCAGGACTGGCAGATCCATCCAAAGGAGACACGGGACTACTCCAATGGTGGCTGTGGCTTAAAGATGACCCAGTGAAGTTGCTGACCTTTCTGTAGAGTATGAGGCAGTCTGCAATGCTTCCATCCCTCTCTCCTTCACCTAAGGCCAGTCTGAAAGCTCACCCAGCATTCTCCAAGTTCACCCCATTTTCTTTTACTAAGATTAATAAAACCCTTGCCTATTTCACCCTGTCTTAGCATCTCCTTCTCAGAGGACACAGACTGATGTAGGAAAGCCGGACGAGAGCACCACTGGTAAGGACTTCAGACTTCACATTAGTGGTCACAAGAGCAGCATCACTGGTGAAGATCCTTTAGATAAATGGGCCATTGTGAAAGTTTTGAAATACACAAAAATTCAAGTAATGTAAAATCCACACAGATGCCCTCCCAGCAACACTGAGCAAGTTGAAATTTGCTTAGGTGGATCAGAAAGGACACTGTCAACTGCATTTCCTTGGAAGTGAAATAATGGACCATAACATGGTCTGTCTCAAAACTTTTATAGTGACCCACATAGCTTTGTAGGCTATGGATGTGAGACAAAGGAACCCAGAAGAGAAGGGAAAGGACAGGTGGACATCATCTAAGGAACTCTAACGAGCAGCGACGTGCTGGGTATCTTCCGTTTGACCCTCCAGATCTACTCTCTACCCTTTTTCCCTGCTCTGTGCCCCGGGAGGGTAACCCTGTGTGCGCCCTCCTGGTTGGTTTCACAAATGGGGGCTAAACCAGAAGCCCAGGTGGAGGTGCCAAGGGACAGATGTGATTAGCGGATTTCCCCCAACCCCATCCCTACCAGATCTCAGCTTCCGACAGGAGACTTTCCATAGAACACCCTGTTCACACTCTCATTCTCTCTGTCTCCCCCCAGGGCCCAGTGAGGCTTTTCTCTTTGTCCCTTCAGCCCTAACTGTGGTGGCAGCTCCTCCTTTTCTTACCTTGCCAGTAATGCACTATCCCTCACTGCTTTTCCTAAGTCTTAGCCATGCCTCTTAGAAATAATCCCTTTATTAATTTTTTAGCCTGAATGTGCCATCTGTTAAGTAGAACCCTAATTGGGATATCTATATAAGCCCTAAGAGACAGCTAAGTTCTCACATGGGCAAATGTAGAGTTCAAATTCATCACAATTTGGGTGGGTGCAACTGCAAATGTGATCTCGTGAGTACGCATGCACAGGCTAGTGATTCCTGGGAACGGTTGAGTCATATACAGCATTTCCAAGCCAGATGCTCTAGTTCTTAAGGAAAAGAAAATTGTTCCCCAAAACATTTTGCCTCGTTCCTCACATAGAGCAGGTGCTTAATACCATGGGGAGGAACACCTATGAATCCATCAGAGGAAAAGCACGCTGGAGTAGATGAGTGCAACAGACTCCAAACGTAGGCTGTAAATGGAAACAGAATGCTCAACACATGTTTGCTTTTTCCCCCTTATCTTCATCAAGCTTGTTTTGTTCTATCGTATCCTTCAACGTATAGGCATATTTCTGTCGGAAGGCCGATAGATCATCCAGAGGGCAGGACGTTGGCATGGTCCTCCAATCTAGGTAAGAACTTCATTGGCCAAGAGAGACCCTGAAGCCACTCTCTCTGGGTTTGTCCCCCATGTGACCAGCCATGGAGATGTGGCCCAT
This sequence comes from Galagoides demidoff, assembly GCA_963574575.1. Taxonomy (NCBI): domain Eukaryota; kingdom Metazoa; phylum Chordata; class Mammalia; order Primates; family Galagidae; genus Galagoides; species Galagoides demidoff. Next base: position 10,811 of record CAUYQV010127822.1, read on the forward strand.
CAACACCCTCGCATCCTCCATGTCTTCAGAATCCTTCTTGGCAATTCATCTCTCACCTGTCTAGGACTGACCCAACTCAGCCTCCTTCCTTTTCCTCAAGTTTCCCAGCAAAACTAAGGCAATTACATTCCTTCTGGTTTAATATCATCTCCCCCCTTAAGTTGAGATCCTGAATACATTGACTCCAATTGGGCAGGGAAATAAATCTGTTCCACCAGAAGGTCTAAGTCATGGGTGAAATATTTACTTCCTTGTTTCTTTAGATAAGTTTTCATTGCTACTAAATAAAATTACTCAAAAGTAACTGGCCATTATTACCTCTGTCCTAAAGTCCTTTTTTTCTCACTAACTTCTTTTGAGAACAATGACTTCACTTACCCAGAAGCAAAACTGTAGTGACCACCACTACAGTTGGTGGTCACTACAGCGAGGCCTTGTGGAAGTACAGGTGGTTATAGTCCCCCAAAACCACACACTTAGAGGGCAACATGGACATACAGGGGGTTCCTCACTTGGGCTGGGAGCATGGACATTCTCAGGGCACTCAATGTAGCAAGTTCATAGAACATCACAGAGTCATCAGAAACCCATAAATCAAGTTCCATCTAACTGTAAGGTGACCAGCTGTCCCAGTTTGCCCGAGCCTGGGATTTTCCCCAGGGTGTGAAATTTTTAGTGCAAAAATAGGAAAACTTTCAGGAAAACCAAAATGGTTGATCAGCTGACATCTAAGAAGACAGGGGAACAAATGTGACATGCTTCAGACAGGTCTTATTCCAGAAAAATTAAACATTTTCCCAAAATACTTGGCACTCAAAGGGGATAGACTTCAGTTGATCACAAAATTCACCTAAATGGAGTAAGTCAATTCCTGCCTTGTCAGATGAAATAGTTGTTGAAATACCCAATGTTTTTCCATGCCACGGAAACATTCTTTTCTTTGAATTTGAAGCTTCTGTGAGAGATGTGGGCAAAACAACAGATGCCAATTTCTGAATTACAGTACAGTCTTTCTCCCAGGGTTCAGCAGAACTTAAAATAAATCATACCAGCAGGGAGCAGCAGCACAAAGGCAATTAATTTTTTCTACTTTGAACTATGTTACTATCTGAGCTCCAGGAGCCCAGCTGAGAATTCTGAAGTGCATTTCACACTTAGCTTTAAAATTATGAGTGACATTGAAGCCATATACTCCTGTTGCCCGGTGGAAGGCTTTATTTAGCAGCAGAATGTTATGACATTGTTAAGTTTTATATCTTAAAGGAAATTGTTTAAAAAATGCTAGACATGTTTGCCCCTTCTCTGGCATATATTTCATAGTTGATAAAAAGAGCAAAGAGTCCAATAATTGATTGGGGGCCCATATAAGCAAGGAAAGTGGGACGACTCAAAAAAAAAATCTAGAAATAAGATTGTCTTCACACTTCAATCATGAAAACAATAAGTAGTGACTCAGATTGTCTGATAAGACTCAAAGCCATTAATATAGCATAGAAAACAATTCAGATAGCCTATTTGTGAAGATGGGTAGTGTGATGGTTTTTTTAAAAACTGATCACAAATTCTTTGCCAATGATCTCCATCTTCCCTCCTCCTAAAAGTGAAGCTTCTGACTTAATTAAAACTAACAGAAAGCAGCAGCTTATTTTGGACTTCCATAACTGAAAGCTAAAGACAAAAAAGTGTTAGATACTCACTCATCATGCTAAAGAGATCCACCACCAGCACCACCAAATTGGGTTATGTTTCCCTTCATGGTTAATCAAATACAGCTGAAGTGCAGGGACAACACCCTCATTGCTCACAGGGGTATCACACAGAGGTACTCAGTGACCATCTATTGAATGAATGAGTGAATGAATATGACCCATCATGTGTACTCACCTCAGGTGTTTAATACTAATCATTAATAATTACTAGCCTTTATTGAGCTCTCTGTTAACTTTTTCATTGACTATTCCATTCATTTCTTATAACCACCATACGCATGGGCTCTATCATTATCCCCATTTTGCAAACAGGGAAAATGAGGCACAGATATTATAAAAGGTTACCCAAGTAGCGAGAAGGAGAGCTGGGCATGGGAACCAGATCTGTCTGATTTCATTCCAGGGCACCCCCCATTGGTGGAGAAGGTTGCATCAAGTACATAAATTGGATGCCCACTCCCGATTCCATGCCACCAGGAAAGCACCTGATTATCATCTGGCTCTCAGATGCAGGCATAAAGGGGGAGCTGTACCACCCAGAATCCACCAGATCACAAACTAATGAGCATCAGAGGATAATACTGTATCATAATCTCCTAGAATTTGATGAAGAACTTACCTAAGCAATCTAGCTCCCTTGTTATCTTGGCAAGTCAGGCTTCTGAACTGGGCTTCATCATAAACTTGGGCTATCTATCCAGGAGAGTTCCACCACCCCCCAGGACTCATCTGAGTATCAGCCACCCCGGCCTGGTGGTACACCCAGTCTCACCCTATGCTGTGCAACAGTTTTAATTTTGCTATATGATATCTGGTACATTATAGGTGCTCAAAGACAAAAATTTTGAATAAATGGATGGACATGTGAATAAATTAATAAAGTAACAAATCATGAGCAAGATTATGGCCACACATCTGCTGTGTGGACCCTGCGTGAGACACCGTGCTCAGATATGTGCATCCTATGATAATATAGTTGGGGTGGCTTGTTCTTTCAGTTTGTTTTGCTGTTCAAAGTTTTTTTTTTTCTCATTAGTTCATGCAATCCTTACTACAGCCTTACAGGTTATTGTGCCATTTTACAGATGGGAAAGAATGGCACCTAGAAATAGTAGTCAGCTTTTCTAAAGTTGCAGCTAACTAGCATAGAGTCAGGATTAGCAAATCTCTGGATCATGAACCCAAATGTGTGTCCTCAGCCATAACTGATCTGTGGCCTCTGCTCTGGGCAATCGGCAGCAGTGCCATAGGGAGACTTGGGGTGACATGGAGAAGTGAGAGGCACTTAGAAAGAAACCTCTCCCTCAGCCCCACCAAATTCCCCAATACAAGGTGCACACCCAGCAACTGTCGTAAAGAACTGATGTTACAGCCAATAGGTGCTGCCATTCATAGGGTGACCAGACATCCTGCTTCTGGCAGGACAGTCCCACTCTCTAACAATTTGTCCCTCATCCCACCATGTTTTAAAAAAGTCCCAATTTTTGGAAAGAATGCACAAACAGGCAGGAGAACAGGAAGGGAATATACAGTTTTCACCTGCCATGTGGCTATTTCACCAGAATATGAGTTTTGTATTATTTTTGTTAATTTTATAATGTTAAATTGTAATAATAACAAATAATTGTTGAGAAGTGATTATGGAGAACTGCTTATCAAAGTTTGCATTGTTGTCAGGCCTTGCCCCGCCCTGTCCCCTGCCCCGACCCCCGGCCAGTTGTCCTGATTTACCAATGTTAAAATCTGGTCACCCTAGCCATTCATCACACTCACTTCTTTATCACTTAACAATCTGAATTAGCAGAGAGAAAATAAGAATTTTTGATTATAAAATGGTCCAATGAATCAGAAAAGCAAATGTTGATTGACAGCCTGGGGTGCTAAACTAGCTGCCGTGAGTAAGGGCTGTAAGATAACTTTTGCCCTCCAGAAGCTTTCAATCCAGTTGGAAAAATAAAACACTTACAAAGAAAGCAACAAAAGACAGGATGTAGGGAGCACCACAGAGGAGGAATGAATAATAAATTCAGAGAAAGGAGAGGTCACTTCACTCTGGGACACTCAGGGAGGCTTTTGGAGGGGCTGCCATCTGAATGACGTGTGGACAGATGGGCAAGATTTCTAAAAATAGAGAAAGGAAAGAGACTATTTCTCTTCTTTGAAGTAATAGAAATACCAAAGTACAATCAAAAGCTACATATTGAGTAAAACAAAATTGCCAAACTAGTATAGGGTCAGCTGACCTTGGGGAGAGACTGTAAGACAAGGTTTAAAAGAGTGAACATTAGCCCTGGAGGTCTGATGCGATGTCATCCTGAGATCCAAACCACAGCCCATTTGTGACCAGAGATCTGGGGGTAAGCCAGTAGCTGAACTGCCATGACCCTTACAGCTGTATGCATAGCACAAAAAAAAAAGAAAGAAAGAAAGAAAAAGAAAAAGATCTTTGTTTATGAAAAATGTTAACTAACACATTTCTAAATAGTAAGTTGACGTTTTATTCTTTTTTTTTTTTCCTTAATCAGGCCCAGGCAAGGCTTAAACTCACTACCCCAGGTTTGCAGGCCAACACTCTAAATACTGGGCTACAGCACCCACCTGGATTGGTATCTTATGGAAAAAACACACAATTTTTAAAAAGAAGCACAGTTTGACAATTGAATCTGGTCCTCCTTTGACCCCTTAGTAGCACCCTCCAAGCCCAAGGCTAAGGCTGCAGATCCCCTCTGCTAAAGCTTCCAGGGTCTTCCCTCCTCAGCCCTGACAGCCTATTCTCTTTGTCTGTCTGCCTCCTACAGCCTCTTTCATTCAGACCTACGTGGTTTTTATCCGTCTAGCCATACCTGAGTTTGGATGGCTCGTGCAGCCTTGGACCCATTCTCCCCTTGGGCAGCTCGTGTACTTCCTTCTGAACTTCATTCCCCATGTCCCTCCACCAGCCCCACCCATTCCTGACCAGAGCTAAGGGAAAATAATTCTAATTGCTGTTTATTTTGTTATTACCTGTAAATACCAGTAGCATTACCTTAAGAAATAATTGGATACAGCTATACCACTCTGGACGCACCCTGTTTAGTCGGAAGAAATAATCCATTCCTCCATATGTTTTCAGTTTAGACACTGATACATCAATTTCCATCCCCAAAACTAGTCTAACAAAATGTGTTCTGTGTGAGGTTGGGGGCACAGCCTGGGGAAGATTCAAAAGAGGCAAGATTCTGGTCCTCATAGAAAAATCTCTGACCTTCTAACATTTAAAAAGCAAGCAAGCAAATAAACCTTAATTAGGTAAGACACTCAGCAGATTATTTTAAGTTAAAATCAACAGAATATAAAGGAAAGTGAAGTCCACACCAAGTAGCATGATTCAGACCAGAGAATGAGAGGAATGCTGGTGGACACGTGGCATGGCCACTTTGAGGGTGGTTTTGTGTGGTTTTCGTCTGTTTTGTTTTGGTTTTCTTGGGTTTTTTTTTATTTTGCTTTTTGAGGGGTTTTGTTGTTGTTGTTGTTTTAGTTTGTTTTGTTTTTTCACTGTTTAAGACCCTGGGGGAAAAAAAGAATCTTCAGCGAAGTACAAAATGTTTTTGTTTTTTTTTGAGGCAGGGTCTGTCTCTGTAGTCTAGGCTAGAGTGCAAATGGCATCACCATAGCTCACAGCAACCTCAACTCCTGGGCTCCAGAGGTCCTCTTGCAATAGCCTCCCAAATAGCAGGCACTATAGGTGTATACCACCACACAAGGCTGATTTTTTTAATTTTTTGTAGAGGTAGGGTCTTACTATCTTGGTCAGGCTGGTCTCAAACCCCATGTGATCCTCAAAATGTTCAGATTACAGGTGTGAGCCACTGTGCCTTGCCTGAAGAGTATTTTTTATTATACCATGGAAATGACTATTTTATCCTATAGGCTTTGGAAGGCTGTCAGTGTTTTTAAGCCATGAAATAAATGATATAAACAGACAATAAGGGGTAACTCTGGAGGTGGTCTGGATTGGCAGGGGCAGAAAAGAGACACAAAAACAGAAATGAGGAGGCTTTGAGAATACTCCAAGGAAAATGGACTAATGTAATGATGATCTAGATACATGTATATATGTAAACTAAGAGGATAATGATGAATGCCTCAATTCCAGCAGCAGCCAGAGGCATGAAGAAGAAACAGCAAGTTTGGAAGGATTTCTACATAGATCAAGAGATGTTGCTTGGTGCCAAGAGAAGGACGTGTTTCAGATGAGTGAGGTTTCTGGTTTGGGCAGCTGCACAGACAGTGTGTGATGACTGGAATCGTGTGGTGGGGGCTGTGGTGCCTGCTCAGAGCCCCACCAAGAGGAACAACTCTTTGGTGCCCTTCACTGTCCCCAGGTCCCCGAGGGATTAGGCTGAGGTTAAACTGCATCTTCCCTTGGCTTCCTTCCCTGCTCATCCCTTTACAGATTATCTCCTGAGGCCATTCCCTCAATAGACACCTTGCCCAGGAAGGCCTGTGGCAGACTCCGTTTCTAGGGAACCTAGCCCCAGAGAGACCGCAGGATACCTGGAGGAGGAGATGGTTTAGAGGCAGGAAGATGATGTCAGTTTCAGATGCTTCCCGAGAGATGAGTCTTTTAAAACGGGTGGGGTAAGGGGAGACCCTGGAATCAAGAATTTGATAAATGGGCAGTGCCTGTGGCTCAAAGGAGCAGGATGCCAGCCCCCTATGCAGGAGGTAGCAGGTTCAAACCCAGCCCCGGCCAAAAAAAACTGCAAAAAAATAATAATAATAATTTGATAAACATGGCTTCAAATTTGCATCCTATTCATCTGGGGCAAGTTGCCTAAGTATGAATGGGTCACAGGTGTCCTGAGGTCACTTGCCATCTTCAAACCTACTGCTAGGTGGGACCTGGGGCAGCTGGACACAAAGGTCAGATACCTCTGCCTTGAGGCACTCTCAGTTTACCTTAGGGCAAGTTCAAATATTATCATTTTCTGTACGTGCTTAAAAGTGAAAAATTAAGAGAAGCACTGATTAACCTCTCTGCAGACACAGTTCCCCAACTCTGAAGCAGAAATTTTCTTTTTTTTTTTTTTTTTTTTTTTGAGAATCTCAAGCTGTTGCCCTGGGTGGAGTGCTGTGACATCATAGCTCACAGCAACCTCCAATTATTCTTGGGCGCAAGCAATTCTCTTGCTTCAGCCTTCCAAGTAGCTGGGACTACAGGCACCCGCCACCATGCCTGGCTATTTTTGTTGTTGTTGTTGTTGCTGTCGTCATTGTTGTTTTAGCCGGTCCAGGCCGGGTTCAAACTCGCCAGCCTTGGTGCACATGGCCAGCGCCCTGCCCACTGAACTACGGGTGCTGCCCTGGAGCAGAAATTCTTACACCCCAACTCGAGAGTGCAGTCATGAGAATGAGATGTGATAAACCAGCATGAGGATGAGATACGATAGCCTAGAGCCGCCCTGAAGCAGAAATTCTTATACCCAACTCGAGAGCGCAGTCATGAGGATGAGATGCAATACCTAGCGTGGGATACACCAAGAGTAAGCCCCAGTGGATGGAGCAGTCATTTAATGCTCCCTCCCAGGAGACGTCCAGGGGGCGCTGCTGAGCATGGAACGTCTGAACCCATGTGGGCTACTGGGCCCTCATCCAAAGGCTCGTTTCTTTTTTTTTTTCCCCTCTTGTTAAAGGGAAGCATGACAGAGACTGCCCAGTGTGACAGAGCTTTGATTATTCTCTCTGGGGGCTTCATGCATTTTTTACACCGAGTTGAAAGTGGGAGGAGTGAGGAGAGGTTGAGGAATAAGTGCCACGTATGAAGCCAGGATCCCTCCTTCACGCCATTCTACACTCTCAACGTTCTTGTGAGTGAGCTGTGCCCTTCCTCTCAGCTTTGAAGGCACTGGGCATGCCTTATTTATAGACAACAACTGGTACAGAACTTCAAAGGGAGCATGCAGCCAAGCAAGAGAAGTGGAGAGACCTCTCTGAAGTGTACAGTTCTCAGATTTAGAATGGAAAGGATGGCGCACAACAGTTTCTGGGCTCTGGCTCTGAACCACACTGGGAATGCCCAGTTGTGACCCCTGTGCAGTAGATGACCAAAGCCCTTTACTTCAATCCCACAAGCGCCAGACAGGTGATACACGTGGGCTTTGTTTAATTTTCTGTCACCATTTAATAAACTCTCATCTTTACCAGGTTAATCCATGGCCATTCGAAACCATGACTTCCTGAAAATGAATACCTAATATCTATCTTAAAATCTTTAAAAACAATTAAAATTCCAGTGGAGAAGACTGAGTAATGGCCCTTCCAACGATATCCACCCCCTGATCCCTGGAACCTATGAATATGTTACCTTATACTACATAGGGTAAAGGAGACTTTGCTGGTATGATAAAGTTAAGGGTGTTGGGATGGGGAGATGATTCCGGATTATCCAGGTGGACCCAGGGTTCCTCATACAAGCACACTGTAAAGGTCAGAGGGCATGGGATAACAGAAGCAAGAGGTTGATATGACACGAGAAAAGGAGCCTCAGGCCAAGGAAGGCAGGTGCCTTGAGAAGATAAAG
>CAUYQV010127823.1:0-26705 GCA_963574575.1 Galagoides demidoff
GCTCATAGAATGTGGCATCTGAAGGTAGCTTATGGAACACATGGTGGCTTCTGTCTGTCCTTTTGTGACTCCCTTACTCTGTGGGAGACAGCTGCCAGTTAACATTCAGATAGCTCTATGAGAGACCTGTATAGCAAGGAATTAAGGCCTTCTGCCAATAACGAGTGAGGAATTGTGGCCTCTGTTGAAAGCTCCTCAGGAGGCTGGGGCAGGAGGATTGCTTAAGCCCAGGAGTTGGAGGTTGCTGTGAGCTGTGATGTCATGGCACTCTCCCCAGGGTGACAGTTTGACTCTGCCTCCAAAAAGCAAACAAACAAACAAAAATAATAATAATAAATGTAGATTTTTATTATGAGATTTGAACCTTAGAAACAAGTAGTATGTATATACTTGGCCTGTATTCACTATTTTCATTTGATTAAAAAGGAAAGAGGCTTGGCGCCTGTAGCTCAGTGGTTAGGGTGCCGGCCACATACACTGGGGCTGGTAGATTTGAACCCAGCCTGGGCTGCCAAACAATAATAACAACTACAACCAAAAAATAGCTGGGCGTTGTGGAGGGCACTTGTAGTCCCAGCTACTTGGGAGGATGAGGCAAGAGAATCACTTAAGTCTAAGAGTTTGAGGTTACTGTGAGCTGTGACCCTACAGCACTCTGCTGAGGGTGACATAGTGAAACTCTGTCTTTAAAAAAATAAAATTAAATTAAATTAAATTTAAAAAAATAAAAAGGAAACTGAGAAACAGAAAAGTTAAATGATTTATTTTTTGGAAGGGATATGGGTGGCTAGGAATTGAAATGTATCTCTTTTCTTTTTCCACTTCTCTTTGAAATATGGCTGTATTAAAATATGAGTAAAAACTGAGTCCAAAATGACACCAACAGATTCAAAAGAGAGGGTTATGGTGTGAGCTTTATGTCTTTCTTTATTTGTGAGCATTTCTTTCTTTATTTATTTAATTTTTTTTCAGACAGTTATACTTTTATTGCCTTCAGTAGAGTGCTGTGACATCACAGCTCACAACAACCTCAAATTCTTGAGCTTAAGCAATTCTCTTGCCTCGGCTTCCCAAGTAGCTGGGACTACAGGCACCCACTATAATGCCTGGCTATTTTTTGTTGTTGTTGTTATTGTTTGTTTGGCCGGCCCAGGTCGGATTTGAACCCACCAGTCCTGGTGCATGTGACCCTAACCACTGAGCTATGGGCGCTCTGCAAACTTTTATTTAAAGTAAAGTTTTTTGCCCAGCATGGTGGCTCAGGCCTATAATCCTAGCACTTTGGGAGGCCAAGGTGGGTGGATCACTTGAGCTCAGGAGTTTGAGACCAAGAATTCTAGCCTAAGTAAAACTGAGACCCCAGTCTCTACTAAAAATAGAAAAAAATTATCTGGGCATTGTGGTGGGTACCTGTAGTCCCAGCTACTTGGGAAGCTGAGGCAAGAGGATCACTTGAGCCCAAAAGTTTGAAGTTGCTGTGAGCTTTGATCATGCCATAGCATTCTACCCCAGGGTGACAGAGTAAGACTCTGTCTCACAATAAATAAATAAAATTAAAAAAATAAAGTTTTCTGAGAGCTACTGTTATAGTTAAATCCTTTCCTTTTATCTGAGTCATTTTATCTTTACACTAGGACAATTGTACCATTTAAAAAAAAATAAGAGACATTATTTAATAAGAGAGGTATTATTTCCAAATACCATGTGCATGAGGGGTATTGCAAGGATGATTAAACTATAGCCCAAGATGAAGGGGAAAGAGGAGGGGGAGGTGAGGGGAGGGAGGGTAATTGGCGGACCACACCTATGGTGCATTTTACAAGGGTACATGTTAAATCTACTAAGTGTAGAGTATAAATGTCTTAACACAATAACTAAGAAAATGCGGTGAAGGCTATGTTAACCAGCTTGATGAAAGTATTTCAAACTGTATATAAAACCAGCACATTGTACCCCATAATTGCATTAATGTACACAGCTATGATTTAATAAAAAAAAAAAGAGAGAGAGAGAATGATTAGCCCCACTTTCAATTAATAAACATGGAGGGGATTTCAAGGGTCATTTAACTTAGGCTTAAATAAGAATATTTTTGATCAACTCAACAGAGATTTGTCAAGAGCATCACTACTGGCCAGAGGATACAAAGATAAATAAGATAATAACATCTCCACCCATGAGTAGTTTATAGGTTAGTGGAGAGACAGTTAATTTCAGTAATATGGGGAGAGAGCTGCTGTGAGTATTCCCAGGGTTGAGGCAGAGTGCAGAGGAGCAGCACCTAACCCGGAGGGGGCTCGGGGAAGACAGCCACCTTCTCAGAGGCACACTGCGCTCCTGGGGTCTGAAACCGTCTCACTGTCTCCTGCAGACCCTGGGGAGGTCACAACAGGGCTGTATGCTCCCTGCCTATTCCATTCCACGTGTTGGTAAGGAGCTCTGTAGAGAGATCCTTTTCTATAGAGACTAATGACTTATATAGTATTCAAACTTTTAAAAAGAAAATGACTTTTCGGCTCGGCGCCTGTGGCTCAATCGGCTAAGGCGCCAGCCATGTACACCTAAGGTGGTGGGTTCGAATCCCCAGCCAGGGCCCACCAAACAACAATGACGGCTGCAACCAAAAAAATGGCCGGGCCTTGTGGCGGGCGCCTGTGGTCCCAGCTACTTGGGAGGCTGAGGCAGGAGACTTGCTTGAGCCCAGGAGTTGGAGGTTGCTATGAGCTGTGATGTCATGGCACTCTACCCAGGGGGATAGCTTGAGGCTCCGTCTCAAAAAAAAAAGAAAATGACTTTTCTTTCAATTAGGAATAACGGAATGGGACAGAGAAACTAAGAAAGAAAAACATTAAAATATTTAATACCAGGGAGGGTGATTGGAGGGATCACCTCTATGGTTTATCTTTCAAGGGTACAAGTGAATCTTTCTAAAAGTAGAATATAAACGTCGTAACACGATAACTAAGAAAATGACATAAGGGCTATGTTAGCCAGTTTCATGAAAATATTTCAAATTGTATATGAAAACACCACACTGTACCCCATGATTACATTAACATACACAGCTATCATTTAATAAAGAAAATAAATATTTACATACCAAAGAAAAAAATTAAAACACAGAATAAAAGCCATGAATTAGGAGACTGAAACATGCAATGTTGAACTGTAAAAATAAATTATGTGGGGTATGGAATTCTGAAACCAAGTCATTAAACAGTTCTTATTCTTAGCAGTTTGTCACTTTCCAGCCCCTTACTAGTCAGTAGGAAGTCTGTGGCCACATGTAGATTTGGCTTTAAGGAACGATTCTATCTGAATGAACTTGGTAGACTCTAGACCTGAATTCCAATAGTCTGAACAGGTAAGTTTCAGACATCATACAGCCAAGGGGACTTTTAACTAAATGAAGGGGACTGTCACAGCTTTGGTTTGAGCTCCGCCTACAAATCACAGGTCGGCAGGCCCCTCAGGGGGAGGAGGCTGGAGGTGCTGCTGGTGCCAGTGGCTGGTCCTGTGGGACAGGCAGGGGGAAAAAGGGAAAAAGAAGAAGGACAAAAGGCAAAAAATGGAGACTGGGAGAAGAGCGAAAGACAGGAGAAAGGAAAGGAAGAACCAGCCAGGCATGGTGGCTCGCGGCTGTGATCTCAGCACTCTGGGAGGCCTAAGCAGGAGGATTGCTTGAGCTCAGGAGTTGAGACCAGCCTGAGGAAGAGCAAGACTTTGTTTTTACTAATAGAAAAAATAGCTGGGCATTGTGCCTGGTACCTGTAGTCCCAGCTACTTGGGAGGCTGAGACAGGAGGATCATTTGAGCCCAGGAGACTGAGGTTGCAGTGATCTATGATGCTACAGCACTCTAGGCTGGGAGACAGAGTGGGACTCTGTGTCAAAAAGAAAACGAAGAACTACTAACTATTGCTTGTGAAGCACCGCAAGCCACCTTGCCACATACTTTGCAAACTTGATCTCCAGCCTCACAGGGCCCTATGAGGTAGTACTGGCAGTACCTTTGTTTTACAGATGAGGAAACTGAAGCTAAAAAAAGATAATTTTCCAAAAAGCATATAGCTAGTAAGAAGCAAAGCTGTGATTTGAAGGCAGGTCTGTCTGAATCCAAAATTTAGTAGCCTTAACCACAGGGCCACAAAGAGAATGTGTTCACCTCCGGAAGCCAGAAGACTGTTGCCCTGCGCTATTCTATGGCTGGACCCTGGATTTCTTTTTTCTTTTTTTTAAGTTTGTAGACACATCTTTAACAGGAAGAAGAGCCCTTAATTGGGCCTGCCCGTTATCCAATCCCGCACCCCTCATCCCAGGCCGTGCTTCAGCTCCCTGGGTGAGGCAGTTAAAACCTTCCCATTTAGTCTAATGAACCCTAATTCCAGACAAAGGTATCTGTCACCTTTTGTTTCCTCCTGTGCTTTTATTTTTCAAATACCACAGCTGACCTCTGAACTCAATCTGCACTTGCCTATTGATGCATAAATATCTATAATATCACAGTAAATTAAATTCTGTTTTAAAGGGTTTCTATTTAACAATCTGTCAGAACTTTCGCAGCCTTTGATTTCTGGTTGCCTCTGTCCAGTGACAGGTTTATCTCAATACGACTTGATTAATGAAACCTTTTATTTGATGCAAGCGTACCTATTATTACCATAATCTCTTAATGCTTGCTTAGGCCATACCTGGGTCTGGCAGCAGAGACTCAAAACTTTCGGCTTCTTTAGCTCCAGCAGGACGTGGGGCCAGATGCACAGGCAGGAGACTGATGCCCTCCGAATGGGGAGCGTGCGATGCTGGTGGCCATTAAAGGGTGAAGCACTCTGTCTCAGGGGCTGGGCCAAACTCTCTTCTAACCTCTGGGGTTTAAAAAATTTGCCCACAAATTCGCCTCCCTTTCCATTGCCACCTTGTCCTTGCCTGTCAGTCACCGGGGGACGTGGTCAACATGTCCCTGGAGCTGCGGGACTGGGGGTGAGAGGTGGTCTGCAATCTAAGACACAGGGATGTGAGAGGGACAGAGCCCTGGCACAGCCCAGGGGTCAGCCACCAACAGCTCGTAGGAATTAGAAGCAACTGTATGATGGATACTCTACAAGCAACCTTTTCAGAAGAGAAGAGTGTGATTGAATTATGTTTTGTTCTTGGCAAGTTATTTACCTCGGAGAGAAGCTGCCGGTTGTGGCTGGATTAGCTCTTTGGCTTCTTCCGGGCTTCTAAAGCACTGGGGAAAAAAAAAAATCTCGGATTTCACATAGACTCAAAATGTTGTCACTCTGTTTTACATGGCTATTAAATTTTTAATAACGTTAAGTGTGAGACATGAAAGTAAAATCTGAAACTTATTTGTGCACAGAAATTGTCTTCTCTGCAATTTTCCCATCGGGTATAAAATGACAGGCTTCTGCCCGATGTTACACTGTCCCCTTGTTTGTGCCCTGTCCCCCGCGAATGTTTAAAGCATTTTATACTCTTTAACTTCTTCTTTCTTTTTGTGTGTGGTCATTGTGGCTTTAAGTGAAGTTGATTTAAAGTTCTTGAGGTTGAAAAGAGACTGAGGTACTATTAGTATTACTCAAGTATTACTCCAGGTAATATTAATAAGTGTTACTCAATAATAATATAAAACCAGATAAATGAAACAAGTGAGTCTGTTATTTAAAAAGAGATTATGATAGTTTGCATTCTTTGTTAATACTTGCATATTCAAAGGGGAAAAAAACCCTAAAACATTAGAAAAAAGTATTTTGTTTATCTGGTGACCATCTTAGATCAATTAAGTCGATGACTTGAGTTTGCAATTTGTTATTAAATATATATGCTTATATAGACTTTAAAACACACAAGTTTTTTTTCTGGAGTTTTAGTACTGAAAAGAAAAATATTATAGGAAATATTTCTTTTAAAGGGGTAATATCAGATTTTTAACTATCAGTTTAGTTTTCATTGAATTATAGTCATCCTGAGAAAATAAAGTCTGGTTTAAGTGTACTTTCAAAATTAGATACACGGGTTAAGAATATTCAATAAAATAAGAAAGTAGAGAATCCGCTTTAATTTAAAATGACGCTGAATGTTAATCAAATAATCTTCAATAACACAATTAATAATAAGGATCTTGTGTTCTGTTTGAAAAATATATACCATTTTTCTTCATTAAGAATGCTCTTTTGTAAGGAATTACGGAAACCTCTTAATGAGATTCCAAGCAGAGGAGGATTATTATAATTCTCCAACATGCTTCTCGGTTTTTAGTTTATTGCACATCGTGCTTTTTAACCTTCAACAACAAATATTGTTGTAGCATGAAGACAGCAAATCTAAACAGTTACATATGTATCCAGAGGCACACACGAGAAAATCAATTTGACATCTCCGCACCTCCCTCTCCAGCAGCAGCGCTCAATAGCTCCTGTTCATTACACACTTGTATCTCTTTCAGACTTGCCTTTGTCACGAGAAACCCATTTTTTTTTCTCCTTTGACTTCCACATAACTTCTTTGCCCTGTACTTTTACAGATGCCTTCTGGCTATAAATACTAATGAAATCTCTTTGCTTAATTCAATTTTGCTGGTACACTTACAGTTATGACCTAACTTTCCCACAAGAGAGAGTGATTGAACATTCCACTACCTTATGGATGGGAGCAAACATTCTTAGAGAACTGGACTGACAATTTCCATAATTATAGAATTCACAGCCTAATGACCTTAAAAAACAATAAAAAGATCTCTTGTTAATTCCATTTCTGTTACTGACATTCAGGATATTTCATTTTTCATGGGACAACAAATTTACTTTTTTATTTTCTAAAGAGCAGTCTATCCTTTCCCCCCAGATTAAATTTTCTGAATATTGAAGTATTCCGTTGAATATTTAGCATTTCTTTGTCTTTTAAAAGTTAGAATATTTATGATCCTTAGAATGAGTTTGACTGATTTATAGCAATCAATTATAAGAGTACGTTTTCAAATAGCCCTTTTAAAAATGAAGAATAGAATAATTAAAAAGATCACAAGTCCTCCCTTGCATATAATTATTTCATTATTTCATTACAGCGCAGAAATTATTTTTGCTGACTGTGAGCAATTTTAATTGAGTGAGATCTGTGTTAATGTACGATAGCAAGCAGTTCTTCCTAAGAAATAAGAGCACTAATTGCCTAAATTTTTATTCAGTGCAGTGAGTCTTTGGAGTCGCCTTGCGGTATAACCCTAATCACTAGATAGAGTGCAGATATCCTAGAAGCATAACCCGCCTGCTAATTTGCTCCTTCAATAGGTTTATTGCCTTATTAAACATTTGTTTTGTATAAAAATCTATCCCGATTATCACAGAAGAGCTTATGATAATGAAACACCAAAATTCAGACTTGAAGCTTACTGAAGTCAGCATGAATAAGCAAAAAAAATAAGCATCTTTGATTTTCCTGAACACCAAAATGCTTAGTACCCTAGAATATATTCTGAAACCTTTTGGCTTACAAATAAAGACTTAGTTGAGGTATGGAAATCTTGACTGTTATTAAGTGAAGTTAAATCTTATGAATAGCCATTTTCTCGCAAAAAAAAACTAACGTTCATTATTAACATTATGGTATGTGTATCCTTGGCGTATCGAAGTATTTTATACATATTTAGGATATTTTCTTCTCAAAAATATTTTATTTATTGCCACAGGGAGAATGTATAAATTGTAATAAAATTTTTCACTATTTTCATGGCATAGATGGTTTTGATGAAATTTGAGTGAACATTTTTAAAAACATTCGTTTTTATACATAGTTTAGTATTGAATATGCTATTGCTGGTCTAACCTAGACCTTAAAGTGAAAGGCATAGTATTTGGGCACATTCTTAGTTTAAATATAACTTTTGAAAGTAAAATAAAATATGGCAACAATTTAATGATATTTATTGATGAATTCATTTAGCAAATATTTATCGAGAGTCTCCTATATGTTAGATGTAATTCTAATTCTGGTGTGCAAATATTACTTTCCCACACTCTTCCAAGGGCAGTGCTGACATTTTTGCCTTCTTTGCTTGGATTCAAGTCTGCTCACTCACTGCTCCCAGAAGCTGAGCATGCTGATATTTAACTACCAATGTAGAAGTTACAAAATTGTTTGCAATTCTGATTTTTGAATTTTAGTATTTAATGTGTTGGTGATAAATGAAGAGATGAGTTACTATTGCGCATATAAAAGTTTTTGTATTTGTTATTTTTTTACTGGAAGTCAAGAATTATGTGTGTTGGGCTCCGCACCCATAGCTCAGTGGGTAGGGTGCTGGCCGCATGTCCTGGGGCTGGCCAGTTTGAAGTCAGCCTGGGCCTGCTAAACAACAATGGTAACAACAACAACAAAATAACTGGGTGTTGTGGCAGGACGCTGTAGTCCCAGCTACTTGGGAGGCTGAGGCAAGAGAATTGCTTGAGCCCAAGAATTGGAAGTTGCTGTGAGCTGTGATGCCATGGCACTCTACCCAGGGCGACATAGTGAGACTCTGTCTCAAAAAAAAAAAATAGAATTATGTGTGTTATGAAGGGTAAAATAAACTATTACCTGTAGAAGTGTTTCCTGTGAAGGGATTCTGGCATAGTGGGAGGGTACTATGAACTGGAAGAATAAGAACTAGACTGCCCAGGACCCTGGGCTTCACTCTCACTATTTAACTAGCTGTGAGATTTTGGGCAAGTCTCAAAACCTCTCTGAGCCTTAGTTTTCAGATCTGGAAGATGTGGGTACTGACCCTAGCTCTGCCTGCTCATGGGATGCTATCCTCATAAACAGTAGCTTCCTCATTTTTAAGTAAAAGTTTTCAGATTAGACCAGACCTTAAAGTGGGGGTAGTTCATGAATCTCTTTTGATACCAGGCAAATTTTTGTGTATTAGTTCATTTGTACATGTTTCTGGGTATGAGGGCCTTCGCTCTTATTAAATTGTCAAATGGGCATGTGATCCAAAGAAGGTTAGAAACTATGGATCTGAGAATCTCTCCTACGTCCTTCCTACTCTCCAATTCAAATTCCATTCTTCCTCTCTGAATAATAGATATGAAAGCACTTTGCGAGAGCACAAAACAAATGCAAAGTATCATTCTCCATCTCTCTTTATGGTTCTCCTCTGTATAAAAGTCATGGCCATGTTTGAAATAGTGATATTATATTATGTTGCATAGGTTATTGAATAAACATATTGCCTGAGGAAGTCTCTCAAATGCAAGGTCCAGTATTAGAGCCCTAGGAGAATTAGAGAAAATAGAAATCTAGATGAGAGTGCAAAAATATTTTAATACAGGTTCATCGTAGTTTGCTGGTAATTAAATTAGCATGAGGCTACCTCCTTTGAGCTGGAGCTACAGGAAAAAACTACGAAAATTTTAAATTTCACATATGAACTAAAAAGAAGGAAAAAACTAGTAGAGACTATGGATCTAGTTTTCACCTGGATTGTGACAATTACAGCTGTGCCTCAATTCCTCCTTTCTTAATTTATACCTCAGAGGAGTGTGAGAAAGATTAGTTAGCTAACTAGATGAGTGAGCGGAGTTGAAAGTGTTTCTAGTCAACTGTACAGTAGGAGAGAGAAGCAAGTTATTCTCCATTCAAAGGAGGAGAATCAATCCCACTAGTAAGGATTCCCTGATGGGGGGCTGCTGAGGGGAGATGTCCAGCCTGAATCCCTGGACACGGGGAACAGAATCCACTGCATGGGAAGAATGCTTTCATCTCAGAAATAGTTGACATAGGCTGAAGGTTACCTCTCCCTTTCTAGATTTGAATTAAAATAGAGTGAAGAGAATATTTCGTTGTAGAACTTGTTCTGTTTCTTTCTAAGGGTGAGCATGAGTTCCTAGACACACCTAGCGGGCAGTGATTGGACCTTAGTTTTATATCCATAGCCCTATGCAGGTCCTCAGTAAAGCTTATACACCGAATGCCTCAGAGGTGGTTACTTGCTTGCTCTGAGTGATATTTCCTTCATTTATGGAAATAATAGTTATAATAATACCAACCTCGGTACCATTTATAGAGGGAGTACTCTGGCCCGAGTACTTTACCTGTGTTATTTTGTTTTAGCCTAATTCAACCCTGTGAAACATTATCCTCATTTTAAAGGTGAGGATTCTGAAGTTTATGGAAGATAAGTGACTTACCTAAGGCCATAGCCACCGTATACACTTACTGGAAAGATATAATTAAGGAATGTTCGTGGTCATGCTTTGGAACCTGTTCAGGTCACCTGCATGGAATGCTGCTGCCATTTCTCTCACCTGTTCTTTTCGTCAGGTACTATAGCTTCAAAGGGTTCACTTTATTAACAGCCTTCCCATCGAAAGTGAGAAGGGGTTTTGCTAGAAGGTTTAAGGTACATTGTGTCCAAGAAGGGCAGATTTGGTGACGACAAGAAATGGCTGTTGTCAGATCATTTCTGCTGTACCTGTTGTGTCCCCGAGTAGCTGCTGTGTTGGCTGAGAGGGAATGAAGAAGCCGTGGTGGGGGTGAGTAAGGGCTCCTCCCCTTCCCTCCCCGTTAAAATAGATCAGTGCCTAGATTAAGATCACGAAAACCAAAAAAAGTTCAGATCTATAACTAAGATTCAAGTGAAGAATCAGTCTTCACTCATAAGTGCAAAATCTCTCTGGGACCAAGACCCTGAGTTTGCTCTGAATCTTTCTGTTTCCTTGGAGCTGAGATTTACTCCAGCTTTACTTATTGAAAGTCCATAGACTTTCAAACTTCATAACATAATAGATAGGTTTCTACTTGTAGAATAGGACCATCTCCAGCTTGTCATTGGAGGAGTGGTAAAGTCAAGTTAGAGGAGAATTGTTGATTACCATGAGATGTTACCTTTTATTTCTGAAAACTTTATTTCTACTTAGTTTTAAAAATATCTGATTATTGGGCGATTTGATTTTGTGCAATTTTTTCTGCTAAAATAATTTAGTAGGAGACCTGATGGAAAAGTTTGATCACTTATTGTACATCTACATGTTCACTAATGATGAAGAATGATTTATTGATTGGCTAGTTTATGAGAGAGAGAGAGAGGGAGAGAGAGAAGCGCGCCACACCAGAAGAGAGGGTGGGAAATCTGGGCTCCATGCCCAGGACTTTTCTTTGCTATTTGGATCGCTGTGTTTGCTAGAATATTTAATTAATCCCACTCTTAGAGTAATGCTTATTGCTGATGGCCATTTCTGAACAGAAATATTAAACCATATGTAATATATCTTCAATAAAATTTAGATTTAAAAGTCCCTAAGTGATGTATGTGTTTGACAGTCCTTAATGAAACTGATTAAAGAAATTTCAGAGAATGGGTAGGCTGAATAGTAACAGTTCTTTCATCCATGTGGAGGGAAGTTCAGAATTATAAAATGAAACAAGGAATTAGCATAACCTTTAGGGTAGAATTGTGCCAATTCTTGGGTATATATTACAGGTTTTTGTTTCGTTCAATACATGGGTCTTTAACTCCTAATGAGGGCCTCCCCTGAAGTTCTTTGAGACAGTTCTTTTTGGAGCACAGCATAGCCATAGGTGGACCATCAGGAGGTTCTGATACTCTTTTGAGTAATGCCATCCGTGGCACGATTTCCTGTCACTATCGAACCGCAGCCTCAGCAAAGGGCTAGAGGAATTCTGCTGTTTGTAGGGAAAATCATGTGCCAGGAGCATTAACCTTGAAGTTCTATAGCCTCTTCAGGTCAGGCAATTTCCACAGTTATCCTGGTTACTTATTTAAGGAGATGGCAAGGAGAATCTCCAAAAAATGAACTGATAAATGTGAGTGGAAGGGAAAAAAATCAATTTCTTTTTTTGGAAGAACAGACCCAGAATTGTAATGATGGAAAGAATTCTCAGATTCAGTTAAAATGTCTCTTGAAGAGGTTGGAACAGGGAAATGGTCTGATGCACTGGAGCGTGCTTGTGCAGTCGGGAAGGATAGAATATTTGAAATGAGACAGCGCTTAATAATTCGATCAGCTGGGCATGGTGGCTCACGCCTGCAATCCTAGCACTTTGGGAGGCCAAGGCAGAGGACCCGTTAAGGCCAGGAGTTGGAGGCTGCAGTGAGCTATGATCACAACGCCGTGCTCTTTCTTATTAGCAGCTTGAAAATTACTCATCTGATTCGGCTCTTTCATTTGACATATATGGACATTCATTTCCAAGAGGAGTGAACAGACTTGTTTAAGGTTGTGTAACCAGACAACAACAGGGCTGATTCCTGGACTGGCGCTGTGCTTCACTGCAAACTTACTACTTCAAATACTCTCTGCTTCTTGTGGGGAACTCTGGGAAGAAGGCAACCCTGTTATACTAGAATTCTAGGAAAAAGTCGTGGGATCAGGGGCTGTGAAAACAGGTGGGGAATCTGGATCACAAATAATATTCTCTCCATTCATAGGACAGGCATTTATTGATCATCTATTATGTACAAGGCACAGCTTGAGGTTATAGAGAAAGTATGGAGTTCCAGAATGGAAGAAAAAAATCATTCTTTATTCTTCTTTGCCCTGTATTTTCTCCTTAGAAATATGAACAGAATAATGATTTACCATATACTCAACATAATGGTTTTTGGAATGGACTCTGGGCTATAAAGGCTGGTTCGGGCAGTTACCTTGCCAGATTCTTAACTTTTCAGTGCCTCAGATTTCCCATCCTTTTTTTTTTCTTACTTTTACCACCCTCAGTAGAGTGCTATGACATCACAGTTCACAGCAACCTCAAACTCTTGGGCTTAAGCGATTCTCTTGCCTCAGTCTCCCAAGTAGCTGGGACTACAGGCGCCTGCCACAACACCCGGCTATTTTTTTTTTTTTTTTTTTTTTAGAGATGAGGGAACATGCCCAAGCACAAAATGGTATGTAACATATGAAATCAGGCGAACCACCCACATTGGCTTCCCAGATTGCTGGGATTACAGGTGTGAGCCACCGTAACCAGCCTTAAGAATAACAATATTATCTGCAACATAGACATTTGTGAGGACTAAATAAATGTTAAATATATGTTATACCTAAAACTTAGGACAGTTAAATCCTGGCTAATTCTTAGCTATTAACACATGTTGCTCACGCTGACAATTCAGGGGTTTCTGATGGAATGATACTCTGCATTTCTAATTACTAAAGCATCAATTGAATTTGGAAATCTTCTTTTCTTAATTTAGCAAATGGTGTACTTAACTTCTATACAGTGTATATGGTTTACACACTGTGATAGACTCACTCAGGACTCTTAAGATGCTTTGCACATCCTGAATGGGAATCTTTTTTTTTTTTTTTTTAATTTCAGATTGCTATGAGGGTACAGATGTTTAGCTTATGTTGTTTTCATTTCTAAGGTAATGTTCAAGTTGTAGTTGAGGTCTTCACCCAGCTGAGGTTGTCTGCTGAGCTGTGTGCACATTAGGTGAGATTCTCCTACTTCCCCTCCCTCCTCCTTCCCCCCTCCCTTTCTCTCCTCTCTCCTCCCCTGATAGACTATACTTGTATTTTTCTTTCTTGTGGGCTGTAGTTGTCTATCTATTGGCTTCACATTAGTATTGAGTACATTGGATAATTTTTTTTTTCTATTCTTGAGATACTTTACTAAGAAGGACGTGTTTCAACTCCATCCAGGTAAACACAAAAGATGTACCATCTCCATCTTTTCTTATGGCTGAATAGGGCTCCATGGTATGTGTATACCACAGTTGGTTAATCCATTCATGGGTTGATGGGCACTCGGGTTGATTCCACATCTTGGCAATTGTGAATTGAGCTGTAATAAACATTCTAGTGTAAACATCCTTGTGGTAAAATGATGTTTGTTCCTCTGTATAGATACCTAGTAATGGAATTGCAGGATCGAATGGAAGGTCCACTTTTAGTTCTGTGAGAATTCTCCATACTTCTTTCCATAGAGGTTGTATTAGTTTGCAGTCCCACCAGCGGTGTGGAAGTGTTCCCATCTCTCCAAATCCATCTGAGCACCTACAGATATGTGACCCCCAGATATGTGGGCTGTTCTTACTGGGGTTAGGTAGCATCTCAGAATGGGTTTGATTTGCATTTCTCTGATGATTAGGGACGATGAGTATTTTTTTCATGTGTTTGTTGGCCATTTGTCTGTCATCTTCAGAGAAGTTTCTGTTCAGGTCTCTTGCCCATTTATAAGTAGGATTGTTTGCTCTTTTCTTGTTGATTAACTTGACTTCCGTACATTCTAGTTATCAGCCCTTTGTCAGATTCATAGCATGTGCAAATATCTTCTTCTATTAAACCAAAATCTTGATGATCAGAAGTACGTAGCACTCACCAGTGATAACCTTATGCCCTTACTTATTTTTTTTGAATATATATGGTATTTCCTCAAATAGAAAGTAAATTTGGGGGCATGGACAATGCTACATGCCTCTCTGTGTTTCTGAACCCTCACCCTGTATCTTGTACAGAGAAGGCAGTTAACTGACGTTTGTTATACGTTTATGTCACGAATTCTATCGTTAATGGCAGTATCTCTTAACTTTAGTTTTTCTCTTCTAATTTTAAACTGTCAGCCTAATTATAACATCTTCTGCACTAATTTTTCTTTGTTCCACTGGATCTAAAGTTCATAAATTTGTTGAACCATGAACAAAAGCAAAAAGCTAGCACATCTAGGTACCAGCCATATGCATCGCTTTAATGAATAGTCTTGGCGGCATATGGAGGAGGACTGGCCGGTTAATTATTGGGTTTGATGGAGTTGCTGTCGGCTTGCTCGAGTTAGTCCAGGGGCCCATTTATAGTGGTAAAACCTTGTGATGGGCTGGTCTGACCGATAAACAAAGTAAATAAATGAACCAAGTTGATTCAGTGGCCTAGATAATTTGCTAGATTAGCATGAAAACATTATAGTGCTTCTTACCAAGAAAGTTTATGTGTATTTTGGAAGTATGTAGAGTCTTATGCTGAAATCCCCTTACCTATGTTTTTAGTAATTTAATAGGTTTCTTTAGCATGCAGAAACAAGCTGTTTTTGTCCTTTGAGAGGCAATGATAGGAATTGTGAATCATGTTAATAACAGTTAAGTGAACAGGTGTTTTTAAGCTAACTTTTTAAGGTAATAAAGGTAATGTGTATTCAGGCAAATAAATTACAACGCCACAGGATACAAAGTAAAAAGTAAATGCCTTCCTGCCACTCCTAACTCCCTAGTACTTCCTCCCCACAATACACAGTGTCTGACATTTTGTGAATATTCTTCTTTTCTCTTTCTTTCTTTCTTTTTGTTCTTTTTGAGACAGAGTCTGTTGCCCTGCATAGAGTCCTGTGGTATCATCATAGCTCACAGCAACCTCAAACTCTTGAACTCAAGTCATCCTCTTGCCTCAGCCATCCTAGTAGCTGGGACTATAGGTGCCTGCCCCAAAGCCTGGCTATTTTTAGGGACAGGGTACTGCTCTTGCTCAGGCTTGTCTTGAACTCCTGAGCTCAAGCAATCCACCTGACTCAAACTCCCAGAGTGCTAGGATTACAGGCACAAGCCAAGTCCTGACTCAAACTCCCAGGGTGTTAGGATTACAGGCATGAGCCACACTGCCCTTGGCCTTCGAGCCACCACCCGTGGTCTTTTTAGATATTCTTCCAGGCATTTTTTTATGTATTTATACAAGCAGGGTCATATTTATTTATTTTCTTACAGTTTTTTTCTCTTAATAAATTATTATAGACATTCCATAGCAGAACACATAGATATGCCTCATTAAAATTATTGTGCAATATTCTTCTCTATGGATGTAGCATAATTTAACAACTTCTGTATCAGTGGACAGTGTTTTGCTAACATCTTTGTATATCAGTGTGGTTTATCAGAAAAATAAATTTCTTTCTCTCTTTTTTTGTTTTATTGAGACAGAGTCCCACTTTTTTGCTCCTGGTAGAGTGCCATGGCGTCATAGCTCACATCAACCTCAAATTTTTGGGTTCAAGCGATCCTCTTGCTTCAGCCTCCCAAGTAGCTGGAACTACAGGTGCCCATCACAATGCCTGACTAGTTTTAGAAATGGGGTCTTCCTCTTGCTCAACCTGGGCTCAAACTCCTGAGCTTAAGCAATCCACCCACCTTGGCCTCCCAAAGTACTAGGATTATAGGCGTGAGCCACAATCCCCAGCCCAGAGATAAATTTCTTAAAGTAGAATTGGGTAAAAAGAATGTACATTTGGATTTCTTTTTCTTTCTTTCTTTTTTTTTTTAGACAGAGTCTCACTGTGTCACCCATGGTAGAGTACTGTGGTGTCACATCTCACAGCAACCTCCAACTCTTCGGCTTAAGTGATTCTCTTGCCTCAGCCTCCCAAGTAGCTGGGACTACAGGCACCTGCCACAACGCCCGGCTATTTTTTGTTTGTAGTTGTCATTGTTGTTTGGCAGCCCCAGGCTGGGTTCGAACCTGCCTGCTCTGGTGTAGGTGGCTGGCGCCCTAGCTGCTTGAGCTACAGGGACTGAGCCACATTTCAATTTCTAATAGATATTGCCAAATCAGGCACTCAGAATAATGCATGAGAATGTCTGATTCCTTTTGACACTTGTTACAAAGGAATTTTATTTTACCTTTTAATAGGCATTTGTTTTTTCTGCTTCTCCTTATTTCTGGTCGATACCCAAATGTCCTTTGGGAAGCTATC
The DNA here is from genome assembly GCA_963574575.1 of Galagoides demidoff. Classification (NCBI taxonomy): domain Eukaryota; kingdom Metazoa; phylum Chordata; class Mammalia; order Primates; family Galagidae; genus Galagoides; species Galagoides demidoff. Next base: position 16,680 of record CAUYQV010127823.1, read on the forward strand.
TCTTTCCCATGTAGTCAGGGGGGCTCTATGAGGAGTAGAACATGCATCTCAGCCCTGGCCAATGAGAGTAGCAAATCACACCATTGTTGGCTTAGGGGTGGACCCATGACCTAACTTATTCCAACGCCTGAGACTCATGTGACAGTCAGCAGGAAGAGTCACTCTCTTTTTGCTGGACTGACTCCTAGGAGAACACAGGCTGGGAGCAGCGACATGGCACTGTGCTTCCTTGCGACACACCGGGATGGAGGAGAGTGAAGCTGAGAGATGGAGGCAGATGGTGCCGTGAGCTCAAGTTTAAATGAGAGTCAAAAAAATCTACCTCTGGGTTTGGCGCCGTTGCTCAGTGGTTAGGGCCGCTGGCCACATACACTGGGGCTGGCAGGTTCGAACCTGGCCCGGGCTTGCTAAATGATAATGAAAACTACAACAACAACAACAAAATAGCCAGGTGTTGTGGCGGGTGCCTATAGTCCCAGCTGTTTGAGAGGCTGAGGCAAGAGAATCACTTGGGCCCGGGAGTTTGAGGTTGCTGTGACCTGTGATGCCACGGCATTCTACCAAGGGTGACATAGTGAGATTCTGTCTCAAAAAACAAAAAAACAAAACTACCTCTGGAGTTATCAGTTGTGTGAGCAAAAAAATTCATTCCACTTTTTGCTCAGTCTGGGTTGGGCTGGGTGTTTGGTTATTTGCAAGCTAAAGTGTTCCATTGGTTATATATGCCTGGTTCACACTCATCCCTCCAGACACTAGAGAATTTAAGTAATGTTAATAATTTCTTTTATTGATTACCTGTTATGTTTGTAGCTATATGGCCCCAACAACTCAATTAATTCCCCTGAGCCTCAGTTTCTTTATTTGTCAAGTGGGGGGTGATAATATTAATAATATTTGCCTTATAGGTAACTATGTATCCTAACTAACTAAATATGGTGTGTCTGGGTGTAGCCGGCACTCAGTATGTGGTGTTACTAGCGTGGCAGTCACTTCAATTTGTGAGGGACCAAGCTGTTCAAGGCCAGCTGATCTTTGAGTAGGTGGTCTTTTGTATGCTGATGAGAAGCGCACACATTTTGGATTTAGACTGGCCTGGGTTCAGACCCAAGCTGGGACACTCTCCACTTGTGCAGGCAGGCAGGTTATTTAACCACTTTGAGCTTTAGCCTCTTCATCTGAAACACAGGAATAACGGTATCGATCTCACAGAAGCTTCTGGAGCTTCACTGAGATAGCATATGGAAAGCGTGACAGTGATTTTAACAATTCTTATTCTCCACAGGTGGCTGTTATGGGACGTCCCAGTATTTCCCGAGTGTCGTTTGGTCATCTTTGAGCCCTTGGTGTGGTCATTACAGAACAGGAGCTGAGGAAACATGTTTGAACTGAATGGGCCGTCGAGCTGACCAGAGGTTCCTCAAGTGTTAACACTCAAATTGCTTTCTTTTTCTTTTATTTTTTAAGACTAATTTTCCATCGACCTTATTTCAGTTTTTGGTCTAAGAGCCTGTGGAAGTGCAACAGAGCCCACTCAGGGACTGTCCCGGCCACCTCGGGGGTCTGAGCTGACCGGCCCTGCCAATGCCGGGCCCTGGGCAGTGGCCGCTCAGTCTGCTCTTCAGGGCTGGACTGGCGCTCCAGGTGTGGGGGGCACTGCTGCCCTCAGAGCAGTCTGCACTGCTGGCGAGTAGCGGCAAACGCAGGAGCTGGAGCAGCCCTTGTGCCTGGCAGTCCTCCTGGTCACGGCCTTTCAGCTGTTCTTCCTTGTCAGTCTCTCCTGCTTCTCTGTAGAAGGAGATGCCAGGCATGGCCTCCCGGTGGCTGGGGTCTTCCAGGAGGTGGTGCCCACATGTGCAGAACTCCCCAAGCCAGCATCTACTCCATGAAGCCCACTGAGTGAGCGCCCTTGTCACTGATAAGATAGCAGGGACCACGTGGTGTAAGGAAGAATCTGCGTGAGGCAGAGTGGTGGAAGTCAGGTTAACAGCGGAGACCTCTGCACAGGTGGGCTTAGCCCTGGGATCAGCAGTGATTCTGGAAGGTCGCCTCCATCTGGTCAGAGGCACCAGGGGGAAGGCACAGAGCAGTGAGAGTGGGTCTGGTGGCAGCAGTGAACCTCAGCACAGCCCAGCGGCTGGCATTCCTGGAGAATATGACACTGGCATCAGCTGTGTTTTCAGCAGCAACTGTGGCCCAAGCCACCCGCAGGAGCGTCTAGATCTTCAGATTTATGATGTAGAGGTCATCACTTTTTTTTTTTTTCTGTAGTATTCTATTTGGAAGTCCAAGTTAGTGCCACCGAAGTGGATTCCCGCTATGAGAAATTCGGGGACATCCTCCTCCTTTAGGTGCAAAGCCCCAGATGTGGTGAAAGTTTTCCTGTAGGTTATAGCAGGAGCCTGAGAGAAGGCTGTGTGGACCCCTCTCTGGGTAGCATGGAAAGGTCCATCCCACATCTGATTGCTGGCATGTTCGTGCTTCCCTGGCTGGAAATCCTGAAGAATAAAATGTTAGGGGAGTTATCAAGCTGAGTGCAGCGCTCAGGCTTAGAAACTGGTGTGCACAAGACCTCGAATTTCTTTCTGGCTCTCAATGGGAAAGTCACGACTGTTTCCCTTGCGTCATCCTCTCTGTGTGGCTTTTCATCTTACATTCTGGCGCTGCTCCAGGGGACGGCACACTGCCTCATGCCAGGGATCTGGTGGAAAGGTCACCCCCAGAACGGCCAGGCGGGGAGAGGTTCGCTTTACTGTGTGGGTTCCTAGCTCAGTTCTGAATGTTCCACCACAGGGGAGTGAAAGTGAGGTTGAAAAATTCCAAGGGGGTCTAACATTTTGATTGTGACCTGATAGTATAACTAGAAGCGTTTTTTTTTCTTTGAATTACTATAAATAAGAGTGAGTGAGTTTCTGTCGTTTCCCCACCAAACGCAAAATGGAATTTGTGATGGGTAGCTGTTTAATAGAGTGATCTAGACTTACTCTTTCCAACCCGGCCTTTTACAGATAGTTTCTTTAAACTCGGTGTGAGATGCTTCAGCATCCTCTGGAGTTCTGTGCCGGCCCAGCCTTCTGCCCATCACGCGATTGGCCATCCACCCGATTGGCCGTCTCGACACGCCTCTTCTAGATTCTTCCCTGGAACGTGAACAAAATTAGTTAAGGGCTTTTTCCTGCTGTAAATACTGATCCCTTTTGAGTTTTTTTTTTTTGTTGTTGTTGCTTGAACTTCATCCTTTCCGATGATGTTCCTGAATTTCTTGAAGTTTCTACCTTTCTCAGTTTGCTTTTTATAACAAAATAATGTCTACTGATTTACCTCTATCTAATTCCAAGTACGATACTATTATCAGACATTTATTTTTTATTTATTTTTGAGACAGAGTCTCACTTTGTCAGCCTGGGTAGAGTGCTGGGGCATCACAGCTCACAGCAACCTCAGACTCTTGGGCTCAAGGAATCCTATTGCTTCAGCTTCCCAAGTAGCTGGGACCACAGGTGCTGGCCACAGCGCCTGGCTATTTTTAGAGAGAAGAGCTCACTCTTGAACCTGTGAGCTCAGGGGATCCACCTGCCTCGGCCTCCCCAAGAGCTGGGATTACCAGCGTGAGACGCTGAGCCCAGCCCTCTAGAGGATGTTACTGAGCACCTCTTCTGCATGGAGTATACTGGTGCCATTTTCAAAAACATCAACCTAAGTGTCTTTAGAGCTGCAGTATTCAATGTGGTAGCTTTTTAAATTTAAGGTAATTAAAATAAAATACAACATTTAGGACTAGTTGTACTAGTCCCACATACTTCTACTAACTGCTGTATTAGCCAGCACCGATATTCAAACATAGAAAGTTCCTGAGACTGTGGGGAGCTCTGTTGGACAGTGTTGTTACAGTGTTCCAGCTGTTCAGATTCACCACTTGCCTTTCATTTATAAGATAGGCGCACACTCACATCTTTTTTTTTTAGAGACAGAGTCTCACTTTGTTGCCCCCAGTAGAGTGCTGTGGCATTGCAGCTCATAGCAACTTTCAGCTCTTGGGCTTAGGTTAAGGTAACCAGCTGTCCCGCTTTGGTGGGACAGTCCTGATTTATAACAATTTGTCCCGTGTTCTGTGGCGTTTTTAAAAAGTTGGGCTTTTGGAAAGAATGCACAACAAGCTAGGGAACACGGGAGAACAGGAAGGGACTATACGGTTTTCGGCGGCCATGTGGCTATTTCACCAGGATATGAGTTTTCTATTATTTTTGTTAATTTTATAATGTTGAACTTTAATAATAACAAATAATTGTTGAGAACTGATTATTGAGAACTGCTTATCAAAGTTTGCATTGTTGTCAGGCCCTGCCCCCCCGAGGCCCCGCCCTCCCCCCCCAATGGTTTCCCACTTTACCAATGTTAAAATCTGGTCACCTTAGTTTAGGTGATTCTCTTGCCTCAGCTTCCCAAGTAGCTGGGATTACAAGCACCCACCATAATGCCCGGCTATTTTTTGTTGCAGTTTGGTCAGGGCTGGGTTTGAACCCACCACCCTTGGTATATGGAGCCAGTGCCCTACTCACTGAGCCATAGGCGCTGCCCACACACACTCATATCTTTCAGTAAGAGCTTTTATTTTCTTAGTAATTGGAATAACACTTAATGAATTTTATTGTTAGGCACTACAGAAAATACAAGGACAAATAATACACTTCTTATCCTCAAGGAGCTTTAAATACATTGAGGAAAACGGACACGACCCAGCTGACGGGACTGCAAGGCTGGTGTGCTCAGCTGGGCAGTAGTGACCTGGCCGGGTGCAGTGATTCATTTGAGGAGGGATTTACTCTGCTCTGCACAGGCCTCGTGTAGAGGGTGGTGTCTAGAAAGGAAAGGACATTAGGAACTCAGAAAGTCATTTTAGGAGCTAAGGGAAGAGGGGAGCAGCTCCGTCCGAGGCAGGTAATCTTGCACAGAGATTATGAGCACAGTCGCTGGAGACAAGCAGCCTGGACTAAGATGTTTGGTTTTGCCTCTAGTTAGCAAATCAGTCCAATCTTCTAAGTCTCAGTTTCTTAATTGGTGAGATGGTGCTAATAATAGTTGCTGCCTAACAGTGCCTCTGTGAAAATTAAATGAGAAATTGAGTTTAGAAACTTAACTGGGTGGCTGGCTCATAGCAGGCCTCTAAAGGAAGACCAGAGGAGTGGGAGGTGGTTACAGTGAGGCTGTTCTTTGGGAACTGTCTTAATTTTCAAATCATAGTGTCCACATTTAGTGGCTGAAATAAGATAGAAGTCAAAACTGAGGGTGGCCAGTTGTGGTGGCTCACACCTGTAATCCCAGCACTCTGGGAGGCTGAGGCAGGTGGATTGTTTGAACTCAGGAGTTTGGGACCAGCCTGAGCAAGACCAAGACCCTGTCTCTACTAAAAATAGAAAAATTACCCAGGTGTTGTGGCAAGCACTGGTAGTCCCAGCTACTTGGGAGGCTGAGGCAAGAGAATCGCTTGAGCTCAGGAGTCTGAGGTTGTTATGAGGTATGATGCCATGGCGCTCTACCCAGGGCGACAGAGTGAGACTATTGTAAAGGTAAGTGGTCCAGGACTGGTGTGCTGGCTGTGCACCATGACGTCCTCAGGGACCTGGCTTCTTCTAATTTTCTGCCTCACCATTCCTGGGCGTGGCCCTTGTCATCGTAGTCCAGGGTGGAACTTCAGTCAGCAGGATGAGATGTGTACCCAGCATCTCTTATGCTTCCCAAAAGTTGCCACCTGCTATTTCCACTTGCATCCCTGGAGTCTCATCTTGGGCTCATGGCCACACCTAGCTGGGCCAAAGTTTTATTACTAACAGAAGAAGGGGAAATGGATATTGAAGGTAGCCATTAGTCTCGGTCACCACAAAGAGGGACAAGACATAAGCCAGCCAGTGAGGTCTGGAGCACAGTCCAGAAAGGAGTTTGTGTTCTGTTGCTCAGCCTCTGTGGAGCTACTGAGACTCTCAATGTAGGGATTTAATACCATCAGAGCATGATTCTTCAAACCATCAATACTCACCAGCCATACTCAGATACTTTTTTTTTTTTTTTTGAGGCAGAGCCTCAAGCTATCCCTCTGGGTAGAGTGCCATGGCATCACAGCTCATAGCAACCTCCAACTCCTGGGCTCAAGCGAGTGAGTCTCCTGCCTCAGCCTCCCAAGTAGCTGGGGCCACAGGTGCCCGCCACAACGCCCGGCCATTTTTTGGTTGCAGCCGTCATTGTTGTTTGGAGGGCCCGGGCTGGGGATTCGAAACCGCCACCTTAGGTGTACGTGGCTGACGCCTTAGCTGATTGAGCCACAGACGCCGAGCCCATACTCAGATACTTTAACGAGCAGTTACTTTCATTTCTTTTCCCCAAAAGCTGTTTCCCTTAATGGTCCAGCATTCTTCTGGACTCTCCCTCCCAGAGGGAGGAAGCACGAGAGGGCAGCCCTTCCTCCTTGGCAGCTGTCCGTTAGACTCCATGCCTGTTATAATGTGTTGACAATGGGAGTCAGCTCCTCACATGAGGTGGGTTGGGCCAAGTCAGCAGCATTGATGCCTTTTGTTGATGGGGATCCTGCCGCCTCTCCCCATGCACCTGTGCTCACCTCAGAGGCTGCACCTAACATCTGGTGCCTCCTGGCTGTCCGTGTGCTCCACTTGACCTTCAGCAGCCTGAGGGGAGGAGGCTGTTTTCACTGGAGTCTGTGCCTCTGCAGTAACCCAGTGCCTGGCACAACATGAGGTTATTAAACATCCAGATAAAGGCCAAGCGTGGAATGCTCCATCAACCATGTTGGCTTTAAAGCAGCTGGACGAGAGCTTAGGTCTTTACATTGTTGATTATGGCAGAGTTTGTGGTGAAAGCATTTCAGGCAAAGGCTAAGAGAAACATGTGTACGGGAAAAATATGGAGTTGTCCACCTGGACTATGGTTCTGCTCAGAGGATACCTGACATTGAGGCAGTGGGATTGGGTTGAACAATTTGTGTTAAATCCTCAAGTCTGCCTTTCCTGACTTTGTCCTCGTGGGTGCTGGTTCACACTAAGACATTAAAAAAATACACGGATTTTTAAAAACATATCCCAACATAAGCCTCTCCTAGAGATTTCTTTTCTTTTCTTTTTTTTTTTTTTTTTTTGAGACAGAGTCTCACTCTATTACCTGCCTAGAGTGCTGTGGCATCATCATAGCTCACAGCAGCCTCAAACTCTTGGGTTGAAATGAACCTCCTGCCTCAGCCTCCTAAGTAGCTGGGACTGCAGGCGCCCACCACAGTGCCTGGCTTATTTTTCTATTTTTAGTAGAGATGGCGGTGGGGGGGGGGGGCATCTATGCTGTTGCTCAGGCTGGTCTCCCAACAAGATTTTTAAATCAACAAATATTTACTGAGTATGTGTGAAGCATATGGTTTGGGCCATGAGGAATAAAAGTAAATGAATAAAAGAACCAGTCCTTGCTTTCAAGGAATTTACAATCCATAAGCACTGAGCTAGGAATTCCTCGGCTGTAGGAATCTAAGTATGGCTGACTAGGCTCTTACCCACACGGGGCTTACCAAGCCGTGTGAAACAGACACTCGAGCAGATGATTGCAGGCACCGTGATCCAGCGGTGGACGCTTTCTTGGGACCAAATGTATACATCTTGGTTAAAACATTGAAGAAATTGTACATTGGAGATTTTTGTAAAATCTGCACATGCATTCTAGCTAACTAGCATGTAAGATGTTTTAGGGGAGTTGAGTCTATTTTAAGAGTGCCAGCGATTTGATATGCAACCAGGAGAGAGAGGGGAGGGAAAAAAAGAGGGCTGATCATTTTGAGATGACATTAAATTATCTTTTGACACCAGCCATATCTTTTTTATAACAGAAAATGGAAACAACTCTGTCCTTGACCTTCAAAAAGAAATTGACTTACCTAGCTTAACTATTCAAACAAACAACTGTGTATTCTCTTCAATTCCTAGGATGATTTTGATTTACTGTAAATGACTGAATTTAATGAACTAAATTATGCTATTTAAATGCATTTTGTGAATGGTATTGTAGTTTGTTACAAAGCATTATGTCTATGCTAAATTGTGCTGTAAATGATATGGTATGGAACATATGTGCTGTATTCATAATTTAACTGTTGCTAAGGATTTGCCTTCTTGGATAGGACACACTGAAAAAAGGGGCCTTTATTTACCTGGTGAAATGAAGGTGATATCTCAGCAAATCACTAGGTCTTACTGACCTTGGCAGAATTACAGTGCTAATATTTTCACATGGATGAATTGTTCTTGAACAATTTCTCTAATGTATATGGCAGAAATAGGCTTTCCATTAAAACCGGGTATATATATGGTATAGCTTCTCTTCCATTTTTTTCCCCCTTCAACAAACATTTACTGCAGTCATTGTAAGGATAATTCCACTTCCATCAAGGTTCACGTTTTCTGCTGGCCTCTCAAATGGCAGAGATGAAATTATAGAATACAGAGGTTTGTCCTGCATTTGTGCTGGTGACTTCTGAAGGGACCTGCATTAAATAGTACCCTGTCTTTCTTCTTTCTGAACAATTCAAGAAAAAAAAAAAAGAATAAATACTAGGCCAGAATGCCACCCCTATGATGGATGTAGGCCAGGGCAGCTCTGTGTGGGAGACAAACAGGCTTTCTGACACAATGCTGGCATTAGGGGCACTGATGCAAAGGCCCTCTCTTCTGATGCGGCAGGACTGCCTAGGTGATGTTTAAAACACAGAAGAGCAAATAATTTGTCTTTCTATAGGCAGGAAAGTTGAGTCAAGCACTGCATACCCAGTTATTCTTCACAGAATTTACCTATTAGGTACAGATGAGTAAAGGGAGAGAGAGGCCTGAACTTTTGTCATAGGACAGAAACATAGACAAAAATAAACGGTGGCACCTGTGGCTCAAAGGAATAGGGCTCCGGCCCCATATGCAGGAGGTGGCAGGTTCAAACCCAACCCGGGCAAAAACTGAAAAAAAAAAAATTATTCCACAATAACAAGTAGAATTTCTTTTTATTTTATTTTATTTTATTTTTTTGAGACAGAGTCTCAAGTTGTCGCCCTGGGCAGGGTGCCATGGCATCACAGCTCACAGTAACCTCAAACTTGGGCTTAAGCCATTCTCTTGCTTCAGCCTGTCAGGTAGCTGGGACTACAGGCACCTGCCACAATGCCCGGCTATTTTTTGTTGCAGTTGTTATTGTTTTTTTTTTTTTTTGATACGGAGCCTCAAGCTATACCCCTGGGTAGAGTGCCATGGCATCACAGCTCATAGCAACCTCCAACTCCTGGGCTCAAGCGAGTATCCTGCTTCTGCCTCCCAAGTAGCTGGGACCACAGGCGCCCGCCACAACGCCCAGCCATTTTTTGGTTGCAGCCATCATTGTTGTTTGGCGGGCCCGGGCTGGGGATTCGAACCCACCACCTTAGGTGTAGGTGGCTGGCACCTTAGCCGATTGAGCCACAGGCGCCGAGCCTGTTATTGTTGTTTTAGCTGGCCCTGGACGGGTTTGAACCCGCCAGCCTCGGTGTATGTGGCTGGTGCCATAACCACTGTGCTATGGGCACTGAGCCAACAAGTAGAAATCTATTTTTTTTTTTTTTTTGAGACGGAACCTCAAGCTATCCCCCTGGGTAGAGTGCCATGGCATCACAGCTCATAGCAACCTCCAACTCCTGGGCTCAAGGGAGTCTCCTGCCTCCGCCTCCCAAGTAGCTGGGACCATAGGCGCCCGCCACAACGCCCGGCCATTTTTTGGTTGCAGCCATCATTGTTGTTTGGTGGGCCGGGCTGGGGATTCGAACCTGCCACCTTGGGTGTATGTGGCTGGTGCCCCAGTCACTTGAGCCACAGGCGCCGAGCCTAGAATTCTTTTTAAGGAAGGTATTATTTCAAAAGTTTATTGCCAGAGAGAAATCCACATGATTTGTTAAGCATTTGTGATGATGCTTCTGCTCTCCCCTCTCAGGGTATGCTCCCGATAGCAACACTTCTATTATTTGAT
>CAUYQV010127824.1:0-15178 GCA_963574575.1 Galagoides demidoff
TAAGCATGGCATATTTTTCCAATTGTTAACATTTTCAGCTATTTCTTTTCTTAGAGTTTCATAGTTCTCTTTATAGAGATCTTTCACATCCTTTGTTAGGTAAACTCCCAAATATTTCATCTTCTTTGGCACTACTGTGAATGGAATAGAGTACTTGATTGTTTCTTCAGCTTGACTATTGTTGGTATATATAAAGGGTAGAGATTTATGAGTGTTGATTTTATAACCGGAGACGCTGCTGTATTCCTTGATTACTACCAGGAGTTGGCTCAGCTCCAAACCATCAGTTTACTCACTAAACTTCTGTCTTTTAACTCTCCTTCTGGACAGGAACCTCTGTGGAAAGCTGGCTGTAGTCTGCCATCTTGCCTCTGTTACGTTAAAAACCATTTTTAGTTGCAGCTCCATCCATGTGAACATGTAAGAGGTAAAGTTTCCATCTTTCTTTAAGGCTGCATAATTCCATGGTGTACATATACCACAATTTATTGATCCATTCATGGGTCAATGGGCACTTGGGAACATATTCTTCTTAGCAAAGTATCTTAAGAATAGAAGAAAAAGTATCCAATGTACTTAGTCTTACTATGAAACCAATTTATAGCTTTTTAATGAAAGCTATAACCCAATGATAGCCCAACGAGAAGGGGAAAGTGGAGGGAGAGTAATTGGTGGGACCACACCTACAGTGTGCATCTTACAAGGATATGTGTGAAATTTACTAGGTGTAGAATATAAATGTCTTAACACAATAACTAAGGAAATGCCATGAAGGCTATGTTAACCAGTTTGATGAAAACATTTCAGAATGTATATAAAACCAGCACATTGTACCCCATGATTACATTAATGTATATGGCTATGATTTAATAAAAAAAATTCCATAAAAAATCATTTTTAGTGGTTTATTCTATCAAAATATATCCTTCAGTCTGTAGGTCTTAACTTATCAGAATGATAGTCAATAGATTGACTTTTTGTATGAATGTGATATATGGTGATGATCTACAACATAATTTTTTCACAAATTTATTAAAATTTAAACACAATTTCACTTTAAATGCAATAGGGAAATGGACTAATTAATGCAAAGTAAGGTAATGTGGTTTGTTTGTTAGTTAATACACTTTAGATCTAAAGATTCATATAGTCAATTCCTAATTTGTTAACTTCTGAAACTAGTTTACACACATGATAACTGGACAAATCAATGGGGTTGCCGAATTGATGGACTATGATAAGGAAATACCTAGCACAGAGTTCAAAATGAGGGATCACTATATATGGCTATTCTTGAAACAACATTATAGGTATTTACTGAATGCTTTCCTATTAATAACAATACAATGAACAATTACCTTCAAGCATCATATATTACTATGCCCTATATCTACATTACTTAATAATATGAAAACTGATAGCCCTCTGAATGCATATGTTTTGTTTAAATAAAGATGATATAATAAATAATAAATCAAAGAGAAATGGCAACATAAATTGAAAATCATAATGTTGCCCTTTTAAAGAGTTAGGATAGGGTGGTACCTGTGGCTCAAAAGGGTAGGGCGCTGGTCACATATGCCAGAGGAGGAGGGTTCAAATTAGGATAAGCCTAAAGGGCATAAACACAAGCACTCTAGGGAACCACTTAAAACAGATCTTACTTAGCTAGATGAATAAGGAACAAGAAAAAAGAAAAGCGAACTTACCAATCACTTGGTTTGCTTAAGATAAAATAAATAAGTCACCGGAGTCAGAAAAAATCAAGTTTCTGATATGTTTGCTATCCCTGTTGATGTTTCTTTAACTTTAAGTCATAATCATCATAGTAAGCAATATAAAAACATATTTATTCATGATGATTATAAATGTGGAAGAGGAATTGTAACTGTAAATGTTTAGGGCTTTGTAAAAAAGCTTCTTCCATGGTGTCAATCTCAGCCTTAGGAATATATGGTCAAATATATAAAGTGCTTTCATGAAAACTGTAAATTACCTTCAAAATTTTTAGCATAGTCTCAGGCTAAAAACCAAAATCAGTGTCCTTACATCTGTTTTTGGAAGCTGTACCACCTCAATTGCAAAGTCAAAAATTGTTTGATTTCTAAACTTTGAAATTTCAAGAAAGTAATCATTTCTTTGGGTTTCCCTATTTAGATGTTCTTAAAACATAAGTCAGAAACAATAATGTGTGATTTGTCTTCGTCTCATACTAGACTTCAAGTTCTTCTCATCAGGTGGTGGTAGAGACAGGTGGTAAAAAAATTATGTTGCTTCAATGTATATAAATGTTTTATTTGCAGATAATTAATTAAGTCCTTTTAATATTTTTATTCTCAAACTACAAGGGAACTGTGTGCACATTTTGCCATAAGTGTGATCCATTAATTCTATCTCTGCACTGCACATTAATTTCAAGTACAAAAATAAATGGTTTGCAAAGGAAAAACAAAATATGAAACTCAGTACTGGGACAGTATGACAATACTAGGATAATTAATGAGAAAAATATGCCCAGCCAAGGGAGAAGAAAATATGGAGGATAATTTTTTGCTGAAGATTAGCCGGAAGCCTCAGGACTGTTTTCTTCCCATGGGTGACGTGTTAGCTCTGGAAGCAATTGTGCAGCCTCCCAGATAGTAATCCTCTCTGTGATAACACACCTTTCTTTACAGCAAAATTATTGCTTATAGCTGCAGAGGAACAGCTCATTATTTGGGAAAACTAAATAATTAATACCAATCCCTTAAATTGTCTAACGCCAATCCCGTCAGTTTGTATGTGTAATGGGAAATCTGAGGAAGAACTCGTAACTTAAAAACAGAATTAAGTCTGGGGAAACACGACATGAATCAAGGGGAAAACATTCCATAAAGCTCAGCTCACTCTCACTGCATATGGACATAAAAGCAACCAGAGTCCGTGTTTACAGTATTTTGCTAGAAGACATGGAAGCCAATCCTTAAAGGAAGTCCCAAGAGCTAGGCAACGAATTTGCATGAAAGCCAATAAAAGAAACAAGTTTTTTTTTTTTTAATGAGATGACTGATTAATTACAATGTAATAAGGCAAGCAAAGTAAAAACAAAATTAAAAAGTAAGAAGAAAAAAAGAACGCCTTAAGAATAGAGAAGGAAAATGCCAAGAATGCTGTACAAACACTAGAAAGTTCAATAAAAAGAGGCACGACAGCTACTCGGGAGGCTGAGGCAAGAGGATCACCTAAGCCCAGGAGTTGGAGGTTGCTGTGAGCTGTGATGTCACCGCACTCTACCAAGGGTGATAAAGTGAGACTCTGTCTCTTAAAAAAAAAAAAAAAAAGAGGCACGAATGCTTCTCAACCATTTGAAAGGATGACCAATGTTACTCATAGAAAGAGAAAAGCTATTTAACACTTTGCTAGGATAGTTCTTCTAACCTATCAGATTGGCAAAATTCCAAAAGCTTGACAACACACTTTTTGGCAAAGCTGTGAGGAAATAGACTTCTCAAGCATTGCTGATGGGGTTGCAAAATGCTATAACTCTTGGGGAAGGAAATTTGAGAATATCTAGAAAAAAATCACCTATTAATTTACTATTTTATGAAACAATTACACCTCTAGGAATCTATCCCAAAGACACAGTGGCAACACATCAGAAAGATATAATAAACAAGGCTATTTGTTGCACCAAATATATAAATAGGAGACTGACATATAGTACACTATGTCCCTGTAGAAAGAAATGAGGAATAGTATTCTAAATATCAATGGCATCCTCTTGAGGTACATTTTGAAGGGAAAAAAATTAAGATGGAGAGAGTATGTTTAGTGTGTTGGTACATTCACAAACATGTATGTATGATATTTTATCTCAAGAAAAAGCAGTGAAACAATGAACTGTAAAATAAAAAGGATGTAAACCAGAAGTTTATGTGTTTACCTTGTTTCCTAGATCTGAACTTGGAATTGTATACATATTTACAGAACTATTTTCCAAAAATCAAAAAGCTACTAAAAATTAAAAGTGGCATAAAATAATTGACTCGTGAATCCAGTTGTCAATCATAACCTCATAACTATAAAATGTTAATTTTTCTACACATCCCTGTTTGGATCTTGTCTTCTGGTTAAGAAGAACTGCAAGGAAATAAATAAGAGATCCTAATAAACTCTGTGCAATAATTACATTTTTAGTGCTAATGTTTGTGTTATTATATATAATATACTGTAAAGAAAATGAATAACTTGATTATTAGCTGGAATTTTCAGCATGATTCAACAGCAATCTGATATAAAATGAATGAGCTTGAGTAAAATCTGCATTTAGTTTGGACGTATTTATTTATTCTACCTTGAAATTATAAAATACACTACTTTTGTGCATTGAAAAGCACTAAGGGGAATGACTAAACTAAACTATCAAAAGCACCCATGGCATGAGCTACTGTTTCCTTCTAAAAGAAATCAGAATTTTAAAATACTGATTACCAACCTGGAGCAAGAAATATAAAAGATGAGTTTGGAACATTGTGTCATAGCTTAAAGCAGGTAAGCCATCGAAGCCAAGCTAGATTTAGTCTAGATCCACCCACTAATTTTTAGGTAACACTAGGTTGAACTACATGAAATTGCCATTTTGTGTATCAAAACCAGTTGAAGTGCTTGCTTTGTCAGCACATATACTAAGATTGAAATAATACAGAGAAGATCAGCGTGGCCCTTGGGCAAGGATGATGCACAAATTCGTGAAGCATTCCATAGTTTTCTGGAACACATTCTTCTTAGCAAAGTATCTCAAGAATAGAATAAAAAGTATCCAATGTACTCAGTCTTACTATGAAACCAATTTATAGCTTTCTTATGAAAGCTATAACCCATTATAGCCCAAGAAGAAGGGAAAAGTTGGGGGAGGGAAAGGGGAAGGATGGGTGGAGGGAGAGTAGTTGGTGAGACCACAGCTACGGTGCATCTTACAAGGGTATGTGTGAAATTTACTAGGTGTAGAATATAAATGTCTTAACACAATAACTAAGAAAATGCCATGAAGGCTATGTCAACCAGTGTGATGAAAATATTTCAAATTATATATAAAACCAGCACATTGTGCCCCATGATTGCATTAATGTACATAGCTATAATTAATAAAAAAAACCAATTGAATATTAGTAACTTAATGTGATTTGGGATAATACAAGGGATAGAAAATTATTAAATAATGCTATCGGAATATAAGCATTAAGTATATGGATTTTGGAAAACCAACAGAACTAGGAATGCAGTTTCTATGTAAAAAGTTTGCAAGAAAGACAACAAATTGAGAGAAGCCTGCACTAAAAGGGAATAAAAGACAAAGAATATATCAAATAACTATAATACAGGCAGCTTAGAAGGTAATAATTCAAATAAATAAATTTTTAAAATCAGGAAATGTGAGCTTTGATTAGATACTGATTACATTAAGGAATTAATTACATTTTTGAAGTGCAATGTCATTATTACAAACCATTGTTTAAGAGTCTTATCTTTTAGAAATGCATACTAAATATTAACAAGAAATGACTTGCTTCAAAATAAACAGAGTGAGGAACATTGGAGTAGGTAAGACACACGTGAAACAAGATAGGTTTATTAGAGTAACTATTACTATAGATTTTCAAAGTTGTTATAAATAAATTCAAATTTTTTAAAAGAAAAAAATCAGTACAGAGAAAAAGAAATCCTTACAAGAGGTCTAGGATTTTGTTGAATAGGAATTTTTGGAATTAAGTTAAACAGGAAACTGTAATTTATTGATTGCCTATTACAGGCAAAAAACCTGGGCTTAGAAATCTGCATTTGTTAACTCAAGTTAGGTATTACTAGTTCAATCTTATACTGTTTTGTTTATATTAAATTCATAAAATAAAGTGTACATTAGTACAAAACAAATGACACAATTAGACATGGATAGAAATCAGTGTGGTGCTTTTCAATTTAAAATAATATGACTAAAAGCGTATCTATTTCTGGTGCTCAAGATATTGAAACTTCCCTGCGATTGGAAAGCCCTGGGAAGTAAAATGTAGCATTAACTTTCACAGGATGCAGGCGATGGGCCGGGGTAGAGCACAAAGTAAAGGAAAACATTCCAGTTGGTAGGTGGTGGGCATTCGGAGGCCGTTATTTAATACCCAGATCATTCTGCTTGTGTAGATGACTGACAAGTTTCTAAGCATATAATATCCTATTGATTTGTCTTTGTATTGATCTATCAATCCACCTACCTACACACTCCGTTTATACTTTTTAAATGCTACACTAACTAACTAACTTTAATCATCCCTCCAAATGATATTCACTGTGAACATTTTTTCCTACTAGTCTTATTGTTGAGAAATAATGATATGATTACAAGTATTGTGGCTTTGTAAGAATTTTACTAAGTATTTATTTCCATGAAGTCATAGATAACCTCTCTGTGTAACAAGAAAAAAATGTTTCTTGACTACATCATGATTATAAAGATGAATGCTTTTAACGCATGCAAGACCCCCAGCATACATAAGTAGTGTGTCCTAAGTAACCTAGCAGATTGTTCAGAATGAACACAATTAATAGATTTGTAGCAAAGCCTAGTTCTGTCATTTAGGAGCTGCAGGCTCTTAAGTAAGTTACTTTCACCTTCCGAGCCTCAGTTTCTCCACCTAAAAGATAACTACTTCACAAACCTATTTTAAAAGCTTCAATGAAATAGTGTACAATAAATAAAACGTTTATTGCAGTGTCTGGCAAAGAATGCCCCCAAATGGTGATTCTTCCTTTTTAGACTTTGGATAATAATTTACTAATGTAATATTAGTAGTAATGACTATTATTCTATTTTATATGGAGTTTTATATTCTGTTTTTTCAATTAGCATCAAAGCAGTAACATTTACTATGCTACTGAAAAAATTCATAAATGTCTCTATTAATGGATGAGGTACAATATTGATGGCTATGGACAGGGAGGACCATTTTCTACTGGAGAGAGATCGCCCGTGCATTTTCATGAGAGGTGGGTGGTAACTGGTTCATTATTTTCTCAAACTTTTTTTTTAAGGCTTCCAGTTGTCCAGCCATAGCCAATTGCCTGTATTAATTACGTGCCACTTAATTTTTCTAAATGCAGTCTACTCTTCCTGTGTGTGGCTTTGTACATGAAAAAGCTTTTGTCTCCTTAAATATTATTGTCCATCAAGAAAGGAGTTTCATTTTGGCGATTTTTTTTTTTTTACAACAAGGGCAGATATGCTCCTGAGTGACAGTTAAATTTGTTGACGGTATTAAATTGCTAATGCTAATGCATTTTACAATCTTCTGAACTGATTTAATATATTAGGCTGCCACTCAAAGTTGTAATAAACAATACCACACTCTTAGTTGG
Source organism: Galagoides demidoff (assembly GCA_963574575.1). Classification (NCBI taxonomy): domain Eukaryota; kingdom Metazoa; phylum Chordata; class Mammalia; order Primates; family Galagidae; genus Galagoides; species Galagoides demidoff. The sequence goes on from CAUYQV010127824.1 coordinate 7,387, forward strand.
AAATCATTCTGTCAGCTCTGGAGGCTTTCAAAAATGCTCACCTATGTTCAGAGTTTACAAACACATTTTTTATTTCTCTGTGGGCTACCCCACAAACCAATGACATAAATACTTCAATTTGCATTTCTTGTCACAGGGTTTGGAACTCGTGCGGAGCCGTAATAAACACCTGGCTGGAAATCTCCGAGGCTGGGAAATAATTCTCCACTTAAGGAGGTAAGGATGCTATTTCACATAAGGGAAACATACTTAAAATGTATTATCAGCTAACTTTACGTACTTGCCATGATTTCATGTGTATTTCCCAAGTTTAGATACAGACGGTAGGCACCTATAGGTCATCAAACACCACCAATAATAGCAAACCAAGAAATCTGCCTCCTGAATAGCTGTAGAAGCCTAAGATTGAGATATGATTAAGATACATATATACACACACATTTGCCCTTGAGTGACTTCTCAGGTGTCAAGAGAAAGGGTTCCTTAAAAGAATAGTAATATTAGATCCCAATAGCATTGTACTTTAAATCTTAACGTGTTTTAGATGTACTATCTTGTTTGATTTTCACAATCCACCTGGGACCTGGGAAATAGGAAGGAAAAATATTTCTTTTCACAAACGAGATAACTAGGAATTCCCAAGAGTAAGTGCCATACCCAGACTTACGCACACACACACAAAAAAACTGTATACTATTGTGTAAGACATACATAGAAATATGGCGTCAAGATGAACTCAGATAACTTGCTTTACAGTTCTGTGTTCCTATCATTGTACTATATTGCCATGGTAGGGAAGAAAAATACAATTTCCATGTGTTAATTTGGATGGAAACTTTTATAAAAATAGGTAAGTTTTAAACTTATTTTGGGTAATGTATAAATGGACTTTAATAAACAAAATAAGTACAGGTTGAGTATCTCCAATCTCAGAATTTGAAATATCCTATGGTACAAAATCCAGATCTTTTTTGAGTGCTGGCCTGATACTACAAGTGGAAAATTCTACAGCTGATCTCATGTGACAGATAGCAGCCAAATGCAGGTGCCCAACACAGTTTATTCAGTGTCCCCAGAGGAAAAAAGAACCTCTCAGGCCTCTTCAACTGAAATGTATCTTTTCAGCACACAGCAAGATGGCAAGGCCAGACAACTATAAATTGTCCACAGAGGTATCTGAGATAATGACATTGCCCTCTGATCATTAAATGAACATGAACTTGCTTTATCCACAAAATTATTTAAAATATTGCCTAAAGTTCCCTTCAGACGATGTGTATAAGGTATATATAAAACATAAATGAATCTCATGGTTAGACTTAAGTTCCATCTCCAAAGTATTTCATTAGGTACATAACAATATTCAAAATATGAAAAACTGATTTTAAATCTAGCATTTGAAACATTTCTGGTCCCAAGCATTATGGATAGGGACACTCAACTTGTAGTTGCAAAAAATGACTGCAGGCGGTGGGGTTGGAAAGAGGAAAGAAAACAGACAAAATTTCTGTCACCAGAGAATTTACTTGCTGAAAGAAGCAGCAGAATAAGTCTTATGAAGGAAAAAAAAAAAAAAAGGCAGAGTCCAGGGATAAAGATTAAGGGAAGGAGCCTTGTTAGATAGAGACGTTTGGCTTCTCTGAGGAGAAAAACACTAAATGAAAATAAGAACAATGTGAGAGAGTGAATGAGGTGAATATCGGGGAGCAAAACATTCCAATACCTAACTCCAGAGATGAATAATAAGATGGAATCGTACTTTCGTGCTCATTTGTGGAGTTTTTTTTTTCAGAACGTATTCTGAAGAAAAAGGAAGCAAATAACAAAAAAGAATCAAAAGTAAATACCAAACATTATGGATTTATTTTGAAACTGCCAGGAACTCTGTTGAATTCTCCAGATTTCCCGTTTCATTTACTGCCCTGGTTTATCCAATTTCTAATTCATGAAAATGCTAGAACTTTTCCTGGAAAGGTGCTCTCTGATGCAGAGGAGGGTCACTAGGAAAGGCCAGCTGGCAGCCTTCCAGAGCTCTCCCTGGGATCGCATTCGTGACTGCAGTGCAGGGGCCACTGGGATCTTTCTGGTTCAACAGTGCTTTGTCAGCTCAAAGAAAGCAATTCTATGTACGTGTGTGCACTGGCGGGAAGTGGGGCGCCAGCTCACAGTCGTCAAACTCGTGTGATCAACGAATAAAATCAGAAGGACAATTTATTCGTGCACAATGATAAATGTAATCGTTCATTGCAGCAAAGTGTTCTTAAACGCAGAGAGTACCTCACTTTCTTCCTACACCGTGCCTGACACTTCGTATGAGCTTAATTAAATTCTGATTGAGTTGAATGTTTCCTTGTTGGAGGACAGACTGTGTGATTAAGCACAGGATAATCAGAAGGATGCGCTGTGAGCACGACTCAGATCAGAAGGAGCTTTCCTTTGGATGGAGGGATACATTGAGTTAGACAGTGTGGGTATCCTTGACAATTGCAATTTAGGCATCCCTGACCATTGCAACTGCAGCTAACTAGGTAGTACTGAAAGTCGCTAACTGGTTTTTCTACTCACTCTCCTTGTCCAGTGTTCCCATTGCTGAGGAAACTGTTTTGGAGTTACCATATGTTTTCCTCATAAACGTTAAAACATTCTGTTGAGTCTTAGGCCCAGCAGCCCTGCAGCCTCTTAAAGGGGACCTAGCACATTTCTGCTATAAAGACTTCTTACTGATTGAGGCCAGGTCTTTCAGAGGGCGCTCTTTGCTTCCTTTATCCAAATGAAAGCTTATAGTAAAGCTTCTTAAAAATGCATAAAACTTCTTGAAATTCCAGCAGGGGAGGGGGAGAAGAGATGGGGAACTTCCCACTCAGTGGATACACTGCATGGGTATTTTACCCACTTGCTGGGCCAAGGAAACACTATAACTCTGATGTTAACCTTACCAAAGTGCGCTATGTAATCAAATCATATGTAACCCCATAATAATCAAAATAAAAAACAATCCTTATATAGGTCGGAAATACATTACCTTTAGGCCACTCTTCCCAGGCAGTCCTGTAAATGGAAACATAATGAATCATTTACTGAATAGGCTAGAAAAATTGGTAACACATTCCCCAGAAGGTTTTCTTACTGCCTTGTCTACTGTCTCATAGGAGGACCTTCCTTTGAATTGTCTATTTTTGTCCAAGTATAGTTTAAAAGTACTGTTTCAGGAAGCAAGGTTGAATGAAAGTTAAAATTTTCTGAATATCAGATAGGTTTAGGACTGCATTCAGCAAACATTTTAAAACACAATCTCTGCAGTGTATCTCTCTAAGTACAGCATACAAAAGGGGGTGGTCTACCTAGGTGAGTCCACAGCCAGGGAGTCGGGGTAAGGAGTATTTGTAAGGCTTTAAAGAATTTGGCTCTGGCCAGATTCTTTCAGCGTTTTGGACAACAGCATAGACAACTTTCTCAGTGCCTGGAAATATTCCAGGCCCTGGTTTGGGTTCAAGGATGTTGGGGAAAACATCAGAAAAATGAGGCACTCAGTGGTTTTTGATCAGGACACAGAAAAAATGGGAGGAATTAGAAGACCCCAAAGCAACTTCAAATTTCTTAGTACTTATTCAGAAAGTGTTTATTGAGCAACTATACATTGAGCTGTTCACTCTTGGGATGCAAAGACAATGAAAACATAGCCTTTTGTCTCTGATCTGCTCTAGAGGAACTCTCCTACCTGATCCACCACCATTCCCTGACAAAGTCTTCTATGAAGCAAAGCAATTAGATCGTGCAGACTCATGCAACTGTTCCAAGACTCAGATCTTTTGTAAACAAATTCTTGTATGTAGAATGTCCTTCTTGCCTCTTCTGCCTGGAAAACACCTTCTCCTCCTTCAAGTCCCAAGCCTTCCAATAGTGTTTGGTGGTTTTCATTGTGTAAATCTCCTACAACAACTCATTTCAATATGGCGTCACAGAACATGGAGTAGGGAGCCAGTACCACGCCATTACGTCCTTTTCCATCATTCTCATACAGCATGCCTAAGTAAAACTCAAAATTTAGACTATAGTAAAATGTAGTAAGAGAATTAAGAAGCTATGATTTTTAGAATATATTACTTTGGTTTTTAGTATTACTCAATTAATTGTAAACCTATATAATTATTTTTTAAATAATGGGCATGTTGGTTTTATAAAAATTTATAAATTGGTTCACTTAAGTGCTCATAAGATTTGACTCTAATTTACCATTAAATGAAGCATTTTGAGTGAGATAGGTAAGCTTTGTAAGAAAATTATACAGAGAAGGTAGTATTTATTGATTATGAAGCAGTTATTTAAGTAAAAGAATTAAGTTGAGATGCTACATATCATCTATGAGGACAGATTTCTGTCTGTTTAAATCACTGGTTTATCTCAGGTACTCAGATGAGTGCTGGATATGTACTTAGTGCTCATAAAATATTTGTTTAATGAATAACTTTTTAATGAAAGCTGCATTTTATGGGTCTCTTGAGTCTCTAAGTCAACTTAAGGAGGTCTCCACTGATGAGGTCAAAAGAAAAAGGCAGTTAATTGCATCCCATTTGTGATTTTCAAGTTCTGCTTGTATTTAAAAAACAAGAAGAATGATGAGTGTCTTGCTCAGAGACTCAGTCATTTGAAAGTCATTGGTGGCACAAACAGCATGACAGTGGCTAGGCTATCAGTTCAGTTTGGGGTTCTTACTAGAGAGGAATCCATGACTTTGTGTATCTTTTGAAGCTAATGCAATCAAAGGTCTTTTTGGAGCTTCCAGCAGGACCCTAGAAATGCATGAAGGTAGGTTTGAAAGAGCAGGAAATAGAGTGTCCCAGGATCCAATTATAGCAGTATTAACAATTATGATTTACCATAGGGCCATTGAGTTGTGCTACAGAGGGACATCTTTTATAAAGCTTGCGCTGTGGGTTTTGTGGAAATGCTCCTGAACTTCCTCTTTGTGGAAAATTTCATGCCCTGAAAATTCACAGAGAAGAAAGCAAAATTACTGAACCTCAGGATTAGCTTTGTCGCTAAAGGGCACTAAGAGGGTCAAAAAGCCAAAGTTCAGAGATGGACCTCTGTGTGCCCATAACCCACCCTACCTCCCCAAGATCTAATAGCAGTTCTGTGACAGCCACCCTTTTGGAGAATTTAGTCCTGGGAAGGAAAAGCTAGTGCAGCGTACTTTGGAAATGAGTAGTTCAGACAGACTATGCTGCAAGTGACTTAGTAACTCTGTGCCTCAGTGTCCTTATCTGGAAAATGGGAGTTCAGACATGCCACTCCTATTTTTCCTGGGGAGGTAAATGATACAATGTACGAAAAGAGTTTAACACAGTGTGTGTAACCTTGAAATATTTAGTAAGTGATATCTATTGCTTTGTATTTTTATTAGTACTTTACTGTTTCTTCTACGTTGACAAGAAAGTTTATTTGAACGAAAACAGAAAGGATGTTTAAGGGATAGCCCTAAACTATAAGGCAGAGGCCATGGCCACAAGCGCACAGGTATGCCATGATGAACCACTTTTCTTTGATTGGATTTTAATTGCTGTTATCAAACTCTAGATTTTTAAATTCTGTGACAAAGCTGAAATGTCCATGTATTAACCTATGCCAATAACAAGTGGGCTTATAGAGTGGAATAAGAAAAGAATTTAGTTTTACAGAATGTTAAATTTGGGATATTTAATTGAATGGAGGCTGGAAGGGAAAAGGAGAGTTACTTCTGGGAACATGGATTTGGAAAACCTCAAACTAAAATGGCTCGAGCAAAGCTTGTTGATTTCCTTAAAAAACAGCCATTATGGCAACCTTATTTTTCATGGACAATGATTAGTCTAGAAAATGGCAGTGTATTATTTTTGTAGCTAAAAAGGCATTTAAGGAAGTCGTCTTGAAAGGATTTTCCAGTCCCTTCTTGAATGTAGCTGACATTTGAACAATGCAGGTGTTGGCATTAACCCTTACACATTCAAAATTTGCATATAACTTTTGACTTACATACTAATGGCCTAGTGGGGACCAGATGTTACCTATACCTAACACAAATAGTCTATTAATACATATTTTGTTGTTATATGTATTATATACTAATTTCTTATAATAAAGTCAGCTAGAGAAAAGCAATGTTATTAGGAAAATCACAAGGAAGAGAAATATATTTACTATTCATTAGATGGAAATGGATGTGCATAAAGATATGCACAGAGTATCTGCATGCTTGTGGCCTTCACCTTGAGTAGGCTGGTGAGGAGGAAGCGGAGGGGTTGGTCTTACAGGCACAGGGGTGGCAGGGGCAGAAGAAAATGTATGTATACATGGACCCATTCAGTTCAAAGCTGGGTTGTCCAAGATCAACTGTATGTAGACAAAACTTCACAAGAAAAAAACCTTTGCATTTGTCTATAGCCCAATGCCCGAGGGTGCAGTGGTCATTCTAAGCTCAAAGAACAAGGCCAATGTGTAAACTCGGATGCATGCAAAAACGTAAACCCATCTGGGAACACCTGAAGCAGCGACAAATACCATATACTTGGAGCCTTCTTATTTTGTGAGCAATATAATCCACCATTTGTTTAAGCTACACGAAGTTGAATTTTGCTTTACTCGCAGCCAACACGCTATCTAATGTTTCTAACGCAGCACGATGGAGAGCTGTGTTTCCTTAGCATGAGTAGAGGTAAAGAGGTAACTGACAGTAGAGTCAGTTGATCTACAGCCCATAAGCGAAACACCTGGGACTTGCGCGTGAAACACACATTTCTCTTTCATCTTGGTTCGGGTCTGGTTTATCACCCAAGAGACAGTAGACTATGCAGTGCATTTAGAAAACCAGAGTATAAGAGACACATAAATAAGCTGCCTGTAATAATGGAAGAATGTCACTGAAGATATTTGACATTCCCTGTACAGTTTGGGAAACTGATAAAATCATAACGGTAAACACGACAGGCCATATTGCCAATCCACTGCTACTTCTCCCGTGCCGTCTGACACAGATGTCTTACTGCTCAGCACAAGCAGCAGAAGGAATGAACAAAAAGAAAAGAGCAATTTCCCCACCGTAAATTGGAAAGTCTGCCAACCAGCCCAGTGATCTGCCATCAATCAGTGTTAAATTCTCCTTAGCTGAAGAAAATTCAAGGGCTAACTATTACTGAGAGATTTCACACAGTGACTAATGGTATATGACAAACACATTTAGAATCTGCATAGACCAGCGCCAGTTTAAAATGTAACATGAATAATAAATAATTTTAAAGAAATCTTAGCATGCAAAATAAGATATAATCTTTTCCAACATAAATTACACAGAGAAGATTATAGTTCTAGAAAGGCATTAGCAAACTGACCAAAACAAAATCAAAAGTGTAATTCATTCAGAAGGCAACTATAGTTGACGATTTTGCATATAAACACATTTTGAAAATGTTAAGCAGATAAGCTATAAAACAGCAGTCACGGAGGTATAACCAGAAAAGAAATCTTAGTCTCTGATCAGTTATAAATGCCAGTCAGTAAGACAGAATTTCTGTTTCCTGAGAAATATTCACAGTTCTTTGTGGGACTAATAAGAAAACGTTCTCCTTTGTTAATAACCCAGTTGAATATAAACCTAGAAGAAAAAAATGTTTGGATGAAAGACGGGCAGTAGGGAGTTAAGCATATAATTCTATTAAGTTTATAGGACTTTGTTATTCTGAAAAGAAAAAAAGAGCACTGAATTTACAAACCAGGATATGGATTCTATTCCTAAACTTCTATGTCTCAGTTTCCTTGT
>CAUYQV010127827.1:0-16634 GCA_963574575.1 Galagoides demidoff
ATGGCCAGATGTTGTGGCAGGTGCCTGTGGTCCCAGCTACTTGGGAGGCGGAGGCAGGAGACTCGCTTGAGCCCAGGAGTTGGAGGTTGCTGTGAGCTGTGATGCCATAGCACTCTACCCAGGGGAATAGCTTGAGGCTCCGTCTCAAAAAAAAATAAATAAATAAAATATATCTATATTATCGAATAGTTTGCTTAGGTGTCCAAATTATGACAAGGAACCCAGCTCAGGCTTCACTTATTTCTTTGCATCTACAATACTTAGATCTCTTTTAGGCTAACATATGGTAGGTGATCACACATTATCCCTCATGACTAATGAGTTATTATTATCCCCAAGCAGGGAAGCCTTTAAAAGACAGATAGGCATGTATATTTTCTTAAATTCTGCTCCATCTTTAACATTCTCAATGTCAACCTTTTTTAAATTGTCATGATCAGAATTAAGAAGAAAAGATCTTAATAGCTTATCAGATGGATGAATAAAGAAAATGTGGTATGTATACATAGTGAAATACTGAACAGTCTCTAACAAGGAAATCCTATCATTTGTGACAACTTTGGTGAACCTGGAGTACATCATGTTAAGTAAAATAAGCCAGAAACAAAGACAGAGGCTGTGTGATCTCACATATGCAATCGAAAAAAGTTGAACTTACAGAAGTAGAGAGTACAATGGTGGTTACCAGGGCCTCAGAGGATGGGTGGAGAGTAAAGAGATGTGGATCAAAGGATACAAAATTTCAGTTACACAGAGGAATAAGTTAAGAGCTCAGTTGTACAACATGGTCACTATAGTTAATAACAATGTATCATGTACTTGAAAATTGCCAAAAGAGTGGGTTTTAAGTGTTCTTACCACAAATAATGATAAATATGTTTTAAGGTAATGCATGTGTTATTTATGATAGCTTAATTTAGCCATTCCACAGCAAATACATATGTCAAACCATCATGTTGTATACCATAAATATGTAGTCTTTTTTTTTTTTGAGACAGAGCCTCAAGCTGTCACCCTGGGTAGAGTGCTGTGATATCACAGCTCACAGCATCCTCCAACTCCTGGGCTCAAGCCATTCTCCTGCCTCCGCCTCCCAAGTAGCTGGGATTACAGGTGCCTGCCACAATGCTCGGCTATTTTTTGGTTGCAGCTGTAATTGTTTGGCAGGCCCAAGCTGGATGAACCCACCAGCTCAGGTGTATGTGGCTGGCATGTTAGCCACTTAAGCCACAGGCGCCGAGCCCTTACTTGTCTTTTTAAAAAAGTTTATTGGGTGATGCCTGTGGCTCAGTGGATAGGGCACCATACTGAGGGTGGCAGGTTCAAACCCGGCCCTGGCCAAACTGCAACAAAAAATAGCCGGGTATTGTGGCAGGCACCTGTAGTCTGAGGTGCTCTGGAGGCTGAGGCAAGAGAATTGCCTAAGCTCAGGAGTTGGAGGTTGCTGTGAGCTGTGATGGCACAACACTCTAAAGAGGGTGATAAAGTGAGACTCTGTAGCTAGAAAAAAAAAAGCTTATCAATTTTTGTCCTATTATATATCTAAAACTATCAAGACACTACTCTAGAGAATATTCAGATTGTAACTTCTTTGGGAGATTGGAGTGGTAAATTTGTATTATTATAGAGGATTGGTAGACCTGCTTATTTTTATTAGTACTAACAGATACTCTTTTTTTTTTCTGACTCATCTCTAAGTTGTTGATACCTAGTCTTTGTAGGTACCTTATTCTGAATGTTAAATGAGATGTACAACTTTAAAGATTCTATTCCTAGAATACTGACATTTCTAAAATGTCGATTTGTTTTTAGTCATCATTTGGAAAGCTTACACAAGAAGAATGATCTGTTTATGAAATCTACTTGTATTGTTCAAAATAAGGATAGAGATATTAACATTGATTGACTTTTGATAATAGAATTCATGAGTAGTTTTTCATTACTGAAAATTTAATTTCTAACAAGAATTTTGGTTTGAAAAGCTCTCTAAGAGATTAAGTAGAGGTCACAGAAATTCCTAAAGGATTTTCTTTCTGTAGCCATCTTGCAAGAAATTAGAGGACAAAACATTTGCTACATTTCAATCAAAATTATTTTAAGCTGAATTTCTATTGGCTTCATCTAAATTTTGATTTGGCACATGTGTAGAATATTCTTGATATTAGTTTCTTTGTACTTATAAGTTGGGCCATGATTTACTGCTATATGTTCATAACTGACAAAGTCATAGACAATGGTTCAAGTTTTTATGCAGGTACTTTATACTCGGATCATTGGAGGAAGAACACAGGTAAAAATGTTAGAAAAATAAGAATCATGAGAACCTACATATACATTCAAATAGAACTTTCAGAAAAGAAAAAATAGAGGCAGTGCTATTAGAAGTGATAATACTTGACTGTTACTCAGAGTTAATAAAATATATTAAATCTTCAGATTAAGGAAGCATAACAAAATCTGAATATCATTAAAAAGAAATTAATCTTAAGGTATAGCATAGTGAATCCAAAAACACTGAAAGCAAAGAGAAAATATAACGATTGGAGATAGAGGACAGATTATCCACAAAGAAACAAAAATCAGACCAATACTTGACCTCATCAGTAACATTAATGCCAGGTACAGTAAAATAATTTTCCAAAAATGTTGAGGCAACTAACGGCCCACTTAGAATATTTATTCAAACGTGAAGGTAAAATGTTTTAGGCAAGCAAAGATTGACCATTGCTGATTAAAAAAAAAAAACTACTAGATTCCTTCACTAAAGTAAATAGAACATACAGTAAGCAGAGGGATGCAAGAAGCGATGAAAAGCAAAGAAATGGGTAAGCAAATTAGTAAATAAAATATCTAAATGTCGATAGTAAGAAAAAAGTTAACAGGGCTTGGCACCCATAGCTCAGTGGGTTGTTGTGTTTGAGCCAGCCCAGCCCGGGCCTACCAAACGACAGTGACAACTACTTCAACAAAAAAATAGCTGGGCATTGTGGCAGGCACCTGTCGTCCCAACTGCTTGGGAGGCTGAGGCAAGAGGACCACTTAAGCCCAAGAGTTTGAGGTTGCTGTGAGCTGTGACACCCTGGCACTCTACTGAGGGTGATATAGTGAGACTCTGTCTCTTAAAAAAAAAAAAGAAAGAAAGAAAAAAGAAAAAACTTAACAATAAAAGGAGTAGGTGAAGTTGGAAGTAAAACAGTACAAAGACTTGTATTGTTCAAAATAAGGAGCTATTAACTTTGGATTTTGTTGTTTTCACTATAAATATTTTAAAGGTAGCCATTGAGAGATAGAAATAAAATGCTTAACTTCCAAATCAGTAGAGGAATGAATAGAAGAATGAAGAAAAAGTCATCTTTCCAGCGAGAAGCCATAAGGAGAAAACAGAAGCATAGTAACTAGAAAACAGAGGGAGACAGCAGAAATTATCTCAACTTTATTAGTAGTTACTAATAGAAAGTGATTTTTATATATTAAGTATTAGATTAGATTGTTAAAATCTTACGTATGGCCTACAAGAGACTAAAGTAAATTAATGTAAATGAGTCAAAAAATAAAGCAATGGAAAAAGATATACAAAACAAGAATTAGCCAAAAGTAATCCTGTGTTGGCAGTACTTTCCTTTTGTTTTTAATTTTTTTTTCTTTTTTGTCCTTTTTCCCTAAATAGGACTTCATTAGGCAATACTTTCATTAAAAAAAATATTACTTAGGGTGAAAAAGAGTCACATATAAGAAAGGATACTACTTGTGATAAAAGGAACCTTAAAAAGGTATGACAGTTAGGAACTTACAACATAAAAAACTACCTAACAGTATAGTCTTGAGATACTTACGGCACCCAGAATTTTAAGAAAGCTTTCGGAAATACACAGAAGCAGGCAAGAAATCCTTAAAGATTTTATAAGTTTTTAACACTACAATGAGCAAATTTGATCATAGATATATGTTTGATAATAGATGTATGTTTGTGTATGAGTGTATAGATTCTCCTACACAATTAATAGAGAACATATACTTTTTGAAACTATATGAGGCTGTCTGGAAAGTTTTCGTCCATATAGTGTGAAGACAGTATTAACAATGGCTAGATACTTTCTAGAGAACCCACATATTTATACTTTCAGAACTTTTGCAACCATTCATCACATTAAAAATTTTTTATCACATTATAAGTCAAAAAGAAAGTCTCAGAAAATTCTAAAGAAGCTAGATCATACAAGTATTCTGACACCATGAGCAACTATATTAGAAGCACAATAACAGATACTAAAAAACATCAAATGTTAGGAAACTAAAATAACACACCCCTAAATAACCCATGGATTAAGAACTTCCCAGCAATGTGTGTAATTCTTACATCTGCTAAATAATAACCCATGGGTCACAATGGAAATTCCAAAATACTTAAAGCTAAGTGTATCTTCTAAAAGCCTACAGCGAATGTCATGTTTAATTGGGAAACTTAAAAATAATTCCCATAAAGTCAGGAGAAAGACTATGATCTCTACTTCTATTTCTGTAATTCTACATTATATAGCATAACTTAGTTATCAACATGATACAGAAAATACGAGGTACAAAGTTTACCAATCCTGTCATAGGCTTATGATGGGGGCAACACAGAGATCTCTAAACTGTCTAATAAGCTAACAAAAGAAATGTAAGGCTTTTATGAGAAGATCAAGGGAAAGTTCAGTTTGATCAGTGACATTCTAGTCCTTTTATTTAAAAAAAAATTGAAGCCAATAAGTTAATATTTGTTAATTCTGGGTCACTTGTCTACGTAAGTGTTTGTTAACATGATTTTCTGTTCAATAAAAATCTATTACTGAAGTTCTGGGTCCTCAAAGAACTCAAAGTCTTCTGGGCACTAGACCTGTACATGGATAATTACACATTAGCAAAGATTTAGGGTACACCTACTGTGTGTCAGACAGTCGGACTTGGGGGGTGTTTGGCATGGTTGGGGGGGAGCTTTCGAAAGTCCTTGACCTCATGGAGCTTAGCTGAGGAAACAACATCAGTCCCACTGCCCTCATGCCCTCCCTCACACCTCCCCAGGATCTTGCTATTAAGGGTATGATTTGAGGAGCTCTTTCCTCTAAAACAATTGATCCTTTTCTGCTCAAGAACACTATTATATTGGTTTTGATGAAACTGGCCTCGCATTCTCCTGGTGAAAAGAGGAGCCCAGTGAAAGATTGTAGATAGTACTCCCTTGCTAAGGCCTTGAGGCAGTGTCCATACTATGCAGGAATAGACCAAGGTGCATTTCATCTAATTAACCTGGATAACTGGCTGATGACTCATGAGGGCCTGGAGAAGAGCTTTGAATATTTAGCTCTGCTTATTCAGGTCTGCTAAGGAATCTAGCTCCTGAAGGATAGCATCTGAAGCAAAATGCACCTCCCCTCTGTACAGAGACCAGAGATCAGCAAAATTTTGTTTTTGTCCAGCCCTCAAGCTGAGAAAGGTTTTTGTATTTTTAAATGGTTGCTAAATATGCATATACAAAACAAATCAACAGCAGAGGACATTTGTGGCTCTGCAAGTCTAAGATATTTATACAGAAAAAGTTTGCCAACCACCGAAGTAGACAAGTGGTTCTCAAAATGTGGACCGTGGACCAGCAGCATCAGCATCATGTGTGAACTAGTTACAAATGCTGATTTTTGCCTCCCACTTTGAATTGGACTTTCTTGGGGTGGGCCCAGTAATCCCTGTTTTATTAAAATAAGCCCTCCTGGTGATTCTGATACATGCTGAAGTTTGAGAATCACTGCTATAGGCCAATAGTTTAATCTCACCTGTCTCTCAGTTTCACCAGATAGTTTCACATGGAAGTAGCCATCCAGTGTAGGTTGTAACCAGCTACCAGAGGATATATTTGGGAGAATGCTGTTATTTTCGCCCGTGGTTGACATTTACACAATGCAGTCAATAGAAATAGACCATCTAGTATAGGGTGACCAGATTTTAACATTGGTAAGGCAGGACAACATGGCTGGGGGGCGGGGCAGGGCCTGACAACGATGCAAACTTTGATAAGCAGTTCTCGATAATCACTTCTCAACAATTATTGGTTATTATCACAGTTTAACATTATAAAATTAACAAAAATAATATAAAACTCATTCTGGCGAAATAGCCACATGGCAGCCGAAAACCGTATAGTCCCTTCCTGTTCTCCCGCCCATTCGTGCATTCTTTCCAAAAATCGGGACTTTAAAATGCCGCGGGACACGGGACAAATTGTTGAAAAGCGGGACGTCTGGTCACCCTAATCTAGTAGTACCAGGGCTCTCCCAAGGTCCTATCAGGACTTTCAGTGTATCCATGCTCAGAATTGTGGGGAAATAGAGATCCTAAAATGTTTTAAACAACCTCTAATAATACTAGATTTGTATTTGCTTTTGAATATGCAGTTAACTATTTAGAGAATTAACTATTCTCTATTTTCATTGTTAGAATACTTTTGTATTTTCAACATTTATTTGAAATCTGGGCACATTTATAACTACAATATACTTTCAAGATTTTCCCAACCAGTTAACTAATGGGTAAATTATAATTTAATCATGTTTTCATGGTTAATATTCTACTTTATGTTAATAAAAATTCATTTGTGTAGTGTGAAATGTTCAGTATTCTTAGTCTTCCTAAGCTTTGAGTAACAGACCTTCTCTCTTCATTTTACAGTCTCTGTTAAATAAAGAAAATAAGACCAAGGGTGACTTGCTCATTTTTACTATACACAGTAGCATGACTCTTCTGATTCTGCTACTCTACCCTATCCTGAATATGGCCATATTTTTTTTTTTTTGCAGTTTTGGCCAGGGCTGGGTTTGACCTTGCCACCTCTGGCATATGGGGCCAGCGTCCTACTCCTTTGAGCCACAGGTGCCACTCAATGGCCATAATTTTTTTCACATCTGTCAGCTTTAAAACACAGTTTCTGACCTGTTGGTAATGTCGCTAGTCAACAAGTACAAGAAAGCAAAGAAAAGTTTAAATTTCCTGTGTTAGAAGAACTGTAGTCTCTTTATCTCTCAATGCATGGGTTTTTTTTTTAAAGCATGTGCGCATGTGCATATGTGCCCACGTGTAAGAGTGTAAGCAAGTGAGCATGTATGTGGAGAAAGATGAAAAGGTAAGGCAGAGAAGTCATATTTGCTGTGGAACATTTAATACTGTCTGTTTCTAGAGGTGAATCACTGTTGCCATGTATCTTTTGTTCTTTCTCTGCCAAATTATGGACTTTACAATTTATATAAAACCAATTTACAGGGTAAAATTTACATAAGAATAAATAGTAGAAACGACTATGGAACCATAGGTGCTCTGATAGTTCATTAAGGTTTCTTAACAAAGGAGTGGCTGAAATGAGCTATTTTGAAGAAATGTAGAGATGAGGCTTAAAAATCACCACTTGGGATTAATATTGACTCATGATGCAGTTTTCACTGGTCCATAAAAGTGATAAGAACATGGTATTATGAGACCGTATATGTATACATATGTATCTTTGTATAAAATTAAACCACTGTCATGGGCGGTGCCTATGGCTCAGTGAGCGGGCGCCGGCCCCATATACTGAGAGTGGCAGGCTCAAAACTGGCCCTGGCCAAACTGCAACAACAAAAACATAGCTGGGTGTTATGGCAGGGCACCTGTAGTTCCAGCTACTCAGGAGACTAGGCAAGAGAATCGCTTAAGCCCAAGAGCTGGAGGTTGCTGTGAGCTATGATGTCGCAGCACTCTAAAGGCAACAAAGTGAGACTCCGTCTCTCTTTAAAAACAAAACAAAAAACTAAACCACTCTGATCCTCATTCGTACACTTTAATATTTCAAAATGATATCCTAGGTGTACGTGTGCACACATGTGTTTTTGTATCTTCAGATACCTTTTGAATGTACTTTTTAAACTTTCTCCTAAGCTAACATATTGTCTTAGTCTTTTTTGTGCTGCCATAACAAAATTCCTAAGCTGAGTAATTTATAGGGAATAGAAATTTATTTTCTTTCAATTCTGGAGGCTGAGATGGAAGTCAAGGGTCTTTGATGTCTGGGGAGGGCCTCACATAGCAGAAAAGGCGGAGCCATTGTTGCATAATCACCCCTTCAAAAGTCCATCTCTTAATACTATCACATTGGCTACACTTGAATTTTGAAAAGACCCCATTTGAACCATAGCAAATCTGGACTTGCCAAAGGGCTGGTTTTCTGAGGACTCAGTTGTCTGAGGGTTTGAAAGTAGCAAATTGTGTTGTCATGAGCACAGTTAATTTTCCTTATCTTGAATACTCAATTTATTCTGTTTTTCTCCCTGCCTTTTTGTCTGCCTTTGCCTTCCTCATCTTTCTCTTCTCTCCCATCTGATTATCTCTCTCCCCCCTTCCTCTCTGCCCTTGTCCTCTGTCCTTTACTGCCTCTGCTTTTTTCATGCCGCCTCTAATCTTCTCTGCCCTCCATTCTGGTTTCATTTTTATTTGTCTAGGGGTAAATGATCAACAGCCAGCATTTTATGTGTACGTGCATGTCTGTTAATCACAATCATTATAATCAATTTAATATAAATGGGAATTTCTAATTTCAAAGATCTGCATCTGGGAAAGCTATCAAAGAATAGTGGGCTTTAAATTTCTTATTAATGGGCACCCTCTTTATGGTGTCCCTAGTGGTGATACTGGCAGTGGTAGTGACAATGATAACAACGTTTTATTGTTCTTAACATGAGTAATATTTACTGAGTTCTTACCACTTGCCAAATATTGGTTTAAGTATCTGGTTTTCAAAATGTAGCCCACAGCTGCCCAAGACTCTTTCAGAAACCAGAGATCAGAACTATTTTCATAATAATTCTAAGATGCCATTTGCCCTTTGCACTGTGTTGACATTTGCACTGATTACATGGAAGCAGTGAGTAAATCTGCTGGCTCCTCGGCCTGAATCAAGGCTAATAGACTCGATAGTCTTCATTGTCAGCACTCTGAGTTTTAAAAAAGTGCCAATTTTAGTTTAGAAAGTCCCTGATAAAGCAGTAAATTTTATTAACTCTTGACCCTTGAGTACATGTACTTTTAATGTTCTCTGTGACACAATGAGGAAGTATGCATAAAAGACTTTTGGCATGCTGTGTGAGTTGCCAGTTGAATTAGTCACTTTTTTCATAAGCCACCATTTTTATTTAAAAGAAAGAAAAATTGCACTTTGAATACTGCTAGTTTTTCGAATAGAAGTAAACAACAGTTTCTAAGGTTTACCTACCACAGAACCACTCATTTTGTAGATTAGAAAAATAGAGCCTAGATATTAAAAGCCAAATCCAAGGTATTACTCTACAAATGCATGATTTATGGCCTCATATTTTAAAGTGCTGTAAATTTCCACATACTTCCATACATACTTTTTCATATGATTCTCCCATAGCACTGTGAGTATATAAAACAGCTGAAAGATAAGGAAATTAAGACACAAAGAAGATAATTCTCTGAATACACTTTATATTTTCCTAGTCTTTCAGCTGTTACCTCTGAGGACCTGAAATAAAGCAGTGCAAATAGAGAGCAAATAGAATCAGTAAAACTTGGCAACTAACTAGGTGCAAAAGAAAGGAAAATGAAGGAGTCAGAAAATTCTCGAAGTTGGTTAACTGAGGAGGGAAACTGACAAGGAATAGATTCTGTTGACAAGTTTTGCTGAAGCCCTTTCCATCGGTGGTACTACAGACTGCTTCAGAAGATGCTTAGGATGTATAGACTCTGCCTTTTACTGTCTATTTGGGAAACATGACATACATGCCAGTAACTCTAATTCAAGGTAAAAGTGGTAAGTGCTTTAAGAAAAGCTTAGTTCAAGTCCCATACCATTTTACAAGAGGGCAGGAATTACTTCTGGGCTCAGGGATATGGAAGAGGGAGCATTTGAAAAGTGCAGAGACAACAAGAATTCGGTTACATAAAAATGGTGAGAGCAGGACAAGGAAGGAGGGATATCTGCTATGGGATGAACATGAATATAGCATATATGTAGGTGGATAATGAGAAATTATTGTTAGTGGAAATAATTATTCCAAATAATTTATTGGAAATGTTGGCCACTGAATCAGAAAATAGTAAATGTCCTAATGCTGCGTACATGTTCAGCTTTTCATTTGTTTTATTTTTTGGAGGGATTTTTTTAAATTATAACTGTATATTAATGCATTTATGGGGTACAGTGTGCTGATTTGATATATAATGTGAAATGCTTACATCAAACTGGTTAACATAACCATCACCTCTCTTACTTGTTGTGGTGATACATTTATACTCATGACACTTGCCCAACAAATGTCTTTCTAAGTACAACTTAATTTTGTATTTACATATAAAATTTCTTCAGTCTTCATCGGCTAGGTTAAGAATTTTAAGTTCAGATAATATAATTGTTCTTTCCAGATGTTGGTTTATAATTTTAGAGAGGGTTGTGCCAAATATTTTACTATGGTCCTATTTTTAACATCTACAGTGACTTAAAGTGACTACACCTGCAGTCTTCAGATAACTGTATTCTCTTCATACTTGGAAATTCCATCAATCCTTTAAATTGCATTTCATCTGAACTAATTCTCCATGTCTATCCTCAGATAGCTGAACTTTATCTTCTGGGTTTTTCTTCTCCTTTGTCATTAGTGGTTATTTTTCACTGCAGAATTAATCTGACTTGGATATTTATTACTGTTTCTTCCTTAGATAAATCAGATAAATATGATCCACGTGATGTTGAAAGGCTTCAGCAAGACGATAACTGGGTTGAAAGTTACTTATCTTGGAGACATTACAGTGTAGATGAAACACTGAAGATGCTCGATGAGAGTTTTCAGTGGAGGAAAGAAATTTCTGTCAATGGTAAGCTGTTTAATTTAACCTTGACTGTAATATTTCCTGCACAAATGTTACTGTTTTACATTAATTATGTCTTTGCACATATTCTTGGCACTCATCATAAACACCAGAATATATTTATAAAGACCCAATAATACTTTCAAAGGAACAGCTTATGAATAAGTCTTATAACTAGGATCATTCATAAGGAAATCAGATCACCAGGGAACAAAACTCACACTCACAGCAGAGTCTCCTGGTCTGTTTTTAGTTCAGTACCATTAAACAATAGCAAGACAGCCTCTTCAATACTAGGCCTAGAGATAAGGAGGTACTGTTTTCCTGTTTTTCTTAGTAACAATGAGTCTATATATCTTTCTGTATCCCCAGAGGTCTTTGTGCTAATAGGTATTCCATGTAGAATTGCTAAATGAATGGAAGTCTCAAAACAGCAAGCTTATCCCTAGGAAGCTGCAGCAGCATTCTCTTCTTAATTTCTAGATGTCCTACTAGATTGAAATTTTTCTCAAAAATTGGAGTTTAAAATCTTAAGGGGAGTTTTGTTTTATTTTTTGAGACAGTCTTACTCTGTCACCCACAGTGGTGTCATCATAGTTCACTGCAACCTTAAACTCATGGGCTCCAGCAATCCTTTTGCCTCAGCCTTCCAAGTAGCCAGGACCACAGGGGCATACCACCACACCCAGCTAATTTTTCTATTTTTTTTTTATAGAGACAGAGCCTTGCTATGTTGCCCAAGTTGGTCTTGAACTCGTGGCCCTCAAGCAGTCCCCTTCCTGCTAGGATTATAGGCATGAGCCACTACACCTGACCTGAGAGTTTTATAATGGTCTACAAAAAAATGAAGAACTTGTCACAGGATGGGTTAACTGTTATCTCCTAAAAATTTAAGGAGAAGAAATTGGCACAACTTCTGATTTCAATTGAGTATAAAGAAGGATTTTCTGTCATAAGGATTACAAAGTCTAGGTGACTTGAGTCTGAAGACTTAATACAAAATAACAAACAACTAAATACAGAGCATACACTCTCCCCACTCTTCTTACTCACAACAAGAATCCATGAGGAGTATCTAAGAAATAGTATTGGAAATAAAAGCACTATAGGTAATTTCAATAGTGAAGCATTTATTAGTCAAGCAAAAATATAAATCTGATATATCTGAATCATAAATACAAAATAAACTTTTAAGCTCAACAATACATGTTTTCTCACATAGCTAGCTTCTGGTGGCAAAGAGCAGAGATATGATAAGGAGGTAGGGAAGGATAAATCTGTGAAAGATCTTGGGGAGCTGATGGTGAATGAAACAAAAACCCTGGCATTTTCTGCCTTGCTATGTTAGTGCTTAGCCTCACCAGAAATGGGACAGGCTCTTTGTTTGTTACTGCTGCTAAAGGCTCTCCCATTTTTATTGACTTATTTTCCACTTGTCCTAAGGTTTTAAAAATCCACATAAACAATGACATGTCAAGAGGAATGGAGTTTGTCATTTCTATTACCTGTGTCTTTATGTGGTTTGTTTCCTTAGTAGGAAATACCATTTTTTATTGCCAGAGATTCTCTTCATATGTTTGAATACATCATCTTTTTTTAGTACCAGAACTACTACTTGCATATACCACCTTATCTTTACATTGTGAGTTTTATTTTTAGGTCCCTAAATTTGAATCACTGATCAAACTTTATCACTTTTTAGACCTTAATGAATCCTCCATTCCTAGATGGTTATTGGAAATGGGTATTATTTATCTCCATGGATATGACAAAGAAGGTAACAAATTGTGTAAGTACATTTAATTTACGTACTGGGTTTTCAAGATTTGGGGATGTAGGTATCTATCTCAAATAAATTAATAATAATCAGCAGAGTTTTCCCCATATATATAGCCCACATCAGGTCTCCTGCAATTAAGGGTCAGTAGAGCCAGTGTCAGACACTTAGTAGTTGTGTATACTGTTTGTTTTATAATAAAGTAGGCAACAAAGGCAAATGTTGTATCCTGTGACACATTATTTAGTTCAGATTCATTATCTTCTTTCTAACTTGACTATTAAAATTCAACTCAGTATTTTTATAGAGTCTTTTTGACTAAAATTTGCTAATGGACTTTTTTTTTCTTTTTGAGTCTTTGATAATCTTCCCCTAGCTTTTTCTGAAATGTGTGTAATAACAGGAGGAATGGCAGCAGTCACTTCTATTGTTCAGATGACTCTCTTGTGCCTTCTCCCTCTTCCCCAAGATCTAGCTTGGTAAGGCTGGGATTTGGCAGGTGTGTTCCCGTCCCATACTGGACAGACATCCCGCACTCATCTTGCTTGCCTTCTCCATGGCATGTCAAGTGTCCTCCTTTCACCATCACATCCTTTTTAACCTTTTTTGTTTTCCTTTCTCTTCTTTTGCCTGTTCCTTCAATATGTTTCCCTGGCTTCATTCCTTTCTTGGCCTCTTTTATACTTTCCAGGTGATACATTCTCCTTGGGTGATTTCACTTACCTTGGCAGCTTCAGCTACCTCCCTCTCCACACCATTGCCAGGCCACATGTATGTCCCCAACTACCTGATTCCTGAATGGTACCCGATTTAGTCACCTTCAGCGCAACACACAACTGAATACTCACATTCTGCCACTTGCCCACTTTCTATATTGGCCACCTCAGGCACACTCACTGGCTCTTTTTCTAATACAGCTTCAATTTGGCCCCTTCTCCATCTTCACCAGCCATGTCCTCAGTCCCATCCCTAACTACTACTGCTTGTCCCCAGGTCCTTGCCAGGTCATAGCCTCCTCCACTCTGCCCTCAATGCTTCTGCCCAGAGGTGCTGTACAACAGGAAAATATTTTTTAATTAAATCACAGCTGTGTACATTAATGCATTTATAGGGTACAATGTGCTGGTTTTACATACACTTTGCAATACAACAGACTGGTTAACACAGCCTTCACTAAGCACCTCAGCATTTCAGGCCCAGCCCCGGCTCTCCATTTAGCTTCTCCTCTCGCCATTCATCATGTTTCACCTCAGCTGCCACCACTGGAACAGTTTGTCATATTCTGCCCACATGCAGGTACCTACCTGTGCCTCCGTCACACCTGTCAGTGTCTCTCCTTTGGACCAAACGTTCTTTCTAGTGCTTGACAGAACCACAGGTTCTCTTTTTGTTAAGCAGTGAAGAGCAATTTTAGTGTTTGTTCACCTGTGTTTTCTTTCTCCCTTACTTACAAGTGAAGTTTATTTCCTAAGGGAAAGAAAAAATAGTTTACCCCTGTTACTCTTTGAGGTTCCCAAGTACAGGTATTTTTTATGTAAAAGAAGTAAGGGGAGTGGGGTTGAAGAAGAAATTTTGAAAAGAACAGAAGAAAGATTTTTTAATCTAAGAAACAAAATAAATTATAAATGAAAGAAAATACCCAGGGAAAGGATACATGCATACATACAAGGTGTCCATCAAGTTTGTGTGCAGTTTAAAATAGGTGTCTTTTAAATTGCACACAAACTTTATAGGCGCCCTGTATATAATATCATAGTGCCATAAATCTTGTTCTTATTTTTGTCTTCTGTTTAAAGTCTGGATCAGGGTGAAGTATCATACAAAAGACCAGAAAACCATATCGGACAAAAAAAAACTCATAGCATTCTGGTTAGAACGTTATGCTAAGAGAGAAAATGGGAAACCTATCACAGTGATGTTTGACCTGTCAGAAACTGGAATAAATAGCATGGTAAGTCTTTTTTTCATTCATTCTAAATCATTGTTTATCCTGGCTTCCTTCCTCCCTCCCACCTGTCCTCCCTGCCAACCAAATATTGCTGTAGAATTGAGCTAACTAACTTAGATTTGGGATTTATTTTATTACCCTTGCAATGTGAGTGTAGTCAAACATGAAATAGGGTTTGCAGAGAATTAAGTTTGCTTCAGTATTTGGCATTGAAACTGTCAATTTCCTAGAAATGTTCCTTGTTTGATATGCAGTATGTAGAGGTAGAATATTAAGGCTGGCAGGGTATCGGCTGATGTGATAACAGTGAACTTTGTATCAAAGGTAATATCCTATGGCACCCACCCCTGTGCTTGGTGCACAGCAATACATTCAGTAAATGTCAATAAGGTAATGTATGAGCTCTAATTTGTTATAGTCAACCATGTTTTGCAGTTGCAAGATGTACACATGAGTTGAATGTGTGGTACTTTGTGATTTTGTCAGGTGTTTTTATTTGCTTGCTTGGATTTGTTTTCTGTTTGTTTGATTTGGTTAACTTTTAAAATCCACCAGTCTTTAGAGTCCTTGTGAACTTAGTGGTACCTACAGACCCTTCAGCAATTGAGATCAGTTGGCATATTCATTGTAAATGTTGTCTCTTACATTTAAATCACAGCTGATTCTAGTAGCAGTAAAGTGGCATTAGGAGAAATGCTCAAAGCAGTGTTGATATTTTTTGGAATTCCATTTGGCAAAGTATGTTAAGAATTCACACTCTTTGCCTTGTAACTAATTACTAGAAATCTATTCTAAAGAAAATAACCCTGAGTACAGAAAAAACATTGTGAGCCAAAATGTGTTGTGGGGGGAGAAATTAGAGAAAGTATAAACAAATAATGTGGCAAATGGTACATTATGGTATATCTAGCTGATGGAGTATGCATCACTATAATGGTGTTTATAAAGAATTCTTAGTAGTATTATGGAGTACCCGTTTTTGAAATGAAAAAAGACTATGTTTGTCTATACTGTAATATGTTATATATACTGTGACATGGTTATACATAGCCCCCCACAAAGGTAACTGTAGGTAGACATTATAATAAATAAACAAAAACAGGCTGGAGACAACTGTTAATAAGAGTTCTTTTTAGGTGGTAGGACTATAGATTGTTTTTTCATATTTGTTTCTCTTTTTATTTTTTAAGAGTCCATTGCCCTGGATTTTTCCAACCTAGTTTCCATGTCAGTGGGTTTTAAATTACATAGTAACTTATTTTTATATTGCAAATCAAAATCAACTTGCCCAGATGAGTAAATATTCCATAAAAATAAATCATGATTCTCTTATCCTATGTATTTGATAGTTTCTTAATTATTAACCCAGAATCATGAATAAAAGTTAATGTTTGCTGCTGCCTAATATAGGAGCAAGGAATTGACTTGAGCTGTCTGAATTTTCTTTTTGTTTTTTTGAGACAAAGTCTCACTTTGTCCTCCTTGATAGAATGCTACGGCATCATAGGTCACAGCAGCCACAAATTCTTGAGCTGAGGCTCTTTCCTCAGCCTCCCAAGTTGCTGGGACAACAGGCGCCCTCCACAACACCTGTCTATTTTTAAAGATGAGGTCTCCCTCTGGCTCAGGCTGGTCTCAAACCAGTGAGCTCAGGCAATCCACCCACCTCAGCCTCTCAAATGCTGGGATTACAGGTGTAAGCCACCACGCCCAGCGTTAGCTATCTGGATTTTTTTTTTTTTTGAGACAGAGCCTCAAGCTGTCCCCCTGGGTAGAGTGCTATGGCCTCATAGCTCACAGCAACCTCCAACTCCTGGGCTCAAGCGAGTCTCCTGCCTCCGCCTCCCAAGTAGCTGGGACCACAGGCGCCCGCCACAACGCCCGGCTATTTTTTGGTTGCAGCCGTTGTTGTTGTTTGGAGGGCCCAGGCTGGATTTGAACCCGTCACCTTAGGTGTATGTGGCTGGCGCCTTAGCCACCTGAGCCACAGGCGCCGAGCGGCTATCTGGATTTTTTAAAGCTACT
>CAUYQV010127829.1:0-17508 GCA_963574575.1 Galagoides demidoff
AAAAAAAAAAATCTTGAGGTGGAAGCTTAAAAAGAGAAGCCCACCCAGGGTTCTACTCTTGAAATTTATAATTCACCAGAAATAAGATCAGAAATCTTTACTCATAAAAAGTATCTCAGATGATTGCTGTAGTCTTCTAGATTTGGAAGATGCTGATATTTTTGTCCATTCCAGACCTAAAAATATAGTGTATTAGATTTTAATAAATCCTTGAAAAATTCAAATAAATATACTTTCTAGTAATGTATCTGTAAAATATCTGTAAATCATTTTGGAGAGATTTTAATTTTGTGGCATTTATACAAGAATTTTAATTACAGAAATAAAAGTGTAAAAAATTAAAAAAATTAAATTTTGGGAATATTAAAATATTAATTTTTTAAACTGAAAAATACTCACACTGAGCACCTGACAAATGAGCACACTGTCGATAAGAATATTTTTAAAGCACAAAATATTTATATTTTATATTTTTGCCATTTGCTTCTTAGGCTAACTAGTCTGAATATAATTACAGTAATTTGTATATATTAAATTAAAAATCTTTGTTTTGAAAACTATTATGATACTTTCAATTTAATGTCACTTTCCTCTTTTTTAAAGCACGTCTACATCCAGTGTCTTATCGGTTCACGATTCATTTATGAAGGAATATCCTAAAATATTTCTGCGTAATAAAAAAATCAGACTTCCGAAACTTTCCAAACAGGAGGAAAACAGGTAATGACGTCTTCTCTGGAAGGTTGGTGTGTGTGTGTGTGTGTTGGGGGGTGGGGTGCTCTTTTGAGCACAGGTGAAACACAGAACCTAGAGCGTTTCTTTAGTTCTCAGCTCTCCACCCTAGGGAGGACATGAGGAGATAGAGGTTAATAGATGAGGGCAAATTAATTTTCTTGTTGAGTAAAATACCTGCCCACTGCTGAGCAGCATGCTTATTTAAACTTTTTCCAAGTAAAGAACCTTTTACTAATTAGTAGAAGTATTTATGAAAGGAGTTAAAGTACTCCATAGTGGTGGTCCCGTCTCTGGAGCACCAGAAACTGATTTCATGGAAGGCAATTTTTCCACGGGAGGTGGGAGGGAACTAGATTCGCAGGAGTGCACAGCTTAGGTGGGTCATGTGCAGTTTATGGAAGGGGGGTGCTCCTATCAGAATCTAATGCCATTGTTGACAGCACAGGAGGAGGCGCTCAGACGGAGTTTAGGTGGTGATCAGCCCCGATGGGTAGCAGCTCCAAATACAGATAGGCCTCAATGGCTTGACCCCTTCTCACCGCCTACTGTGCTGCCCAGTTTCTAAGAGACCGTAGACCAAGTTGGGGACTGCAGCACTATAGGGTTTTATGAAAAACTTCCTAACAGAAATAGTGGGGAATGATTGTGGATGGGAGGATATTTGGAGTTATGTTATGTACAGAAGAAATAATAATGATGTTGTAGAGCAACAGAAAGGCATTTGGGAAGTTTGTTTCACTGAGCTACTGCTTTTAGGTGGACTTGTATTTAAATGTATTTTGTATATTTTTAAGGCAAAGAATTATATTACTTAAGTGTGTTGCAGAAGGTGTAACTGTTGTCTCTGCAAATGCTGGGATGGATTGCCACATCACGCGGTGAGGTGGCTCCTCTCAAACTGTCCCTGGCTTCAGCAGAACCATAAGGTTCTCAGTGCCGCATCAGATCCAAAAAGGCAGTTTCTCTCCTTGGGTATCATTCCCTGCTGCTGTTTCTTAGGGAACTTAAAGTGGATATGCCAAGTCCCCACACTCCATAGTATTCAAGTAAAATTGATCTGTCCACACCCTTGGCCAGCTTACTACCCTAATCCCTGATTGTGCCCTGTAATTTCTATTGCCATATTCATAAGATTGTATTTCACGTGTGCATTTAATCTGAATCTGAATTCATATTTCTGACAGGATTGACCTATAATTGTGACTAATGGATGTGGGTTGCCCTATAGGCAAACTACTGAGTGGCTCTATAAGGGAGATGATCAAGAAAATATTTTTACTTATTTTATATCAACATGTGTGATGTGGCTTAGGTTAAAAAAAAGTGTTTAAAAAACAAAATTAAAAATGTTAGGAATAGAAAAATGTTTACAGAATAAGGATATAAAGAAGGAAAATACTTTTTATACAGCTGTAAAATGTGTTTATGTTTTAAGCTAAGTATTATTACAAGAATTGAAAAATTAAAAAATTAAAAAATTCGCAAAGTAATAAGATACAATAAACTAAGGCTGATTTATTATTGAGGACAGAAAATATGTTTTTTCCTAAATTTAGTGTACCCTAAGTATGCAGTTATGTAAAGTTTAGAGTAGTATAAAGTAATTTCCTCATATACTACTCAGTCACATCAGTCACTGACTCACCAGAGCCACTTATAATTCTATCCGTTCTGTTTATGGTAAGGGCCCTTTATAGGTCTAACATTTTAAATATTTTATCTTATATTATAAATGTACCTTTTATGTGTTTAAATATACTTAGATACGTAAATGCCATTGGGTTACAATAGCCTACGTATTCAGCACAGTAATATGCTGCATGATTTTACAGCCTAGCACGTGAGAAATTTTTAGATTCTTTATAAAAAATAAATTATTTCATTTGTACATTTTAGAGTTTAAATACATTTTCAACACCAGTAATTTATTTGGGTATTGAAATATTAAAACTACATGTGGATAAGGAAGGATCAGAGTAAAATGTGCTTTAACAGTGGGAAGTTGTGGAGGTTCCTATCTCTGTAAGATTTATGACTCTAATTACCTACCTTTCAGGCTAGCTGATGGTTATGGTACAGCTAGCTAGAAAGCAATCATGACTTATTTTTAAGAGAAAGACAATTGGAAATTTAATTAGGTCTTGGTAAAAAGAAAATTTCATAGATCAATGGTGGGGAAAAATAAACAACCCCTTTCAGACCCTCAGCAGAGAGTTAACTCTGACTATACAGAGGTGAGAACAATATAAACAAATGAATACAAATGCATTAGGATTAATTTGAATTGTGATTTAAAAAGGCATATTGTAGAAGACAGTAGTATTAACTCTCCGTGTACTATTAAGAAGGAAAACTTCAGACAAATTAAATTGAACAGAGTTTATTTAAGTAAAGAGTGAATTATAAATCAGGCAGCACTCAGAACCAGAGAGGTTTGGAGAGCTCCACCCAGCCCTGTGAGCAGGATCTTTTTTAGTCCTAACAAGGTAGTTGAGTAAAGAAATCACCTGATTGGCTACAGCAAGGTACCTGCCTTATGTGGGCATGGTATGATGAAACATTTCCTTTATTTGGGAATGGTTCAATCAGTTGACTGCTTGTGAGTTGGCTGAAGCTTGGCTGTTTGTTATTGGCTAAAACCCAGCTAAAACTATACTCCTGAGTTAAGTTTTTGTTTGTTTATGTACCAAGTTTGGTTGTAATTTGTTGCTTAGGAACTCAAAGTTCTGAAATAGCCTCAGGCAAATAGCCCCTGTTTATTTAATTTAACAATGGGAATTTATTATTTAAAAGGTAATTATTAAGTATTTACAGAGATAGCCTTACTCCAGTCATTACTTGGTAGTCAGTAAGTTGGCTTTACTGTCAAAGTGACTTTCAGTAAACTTCAGATCAGTGCTTTTCAAACTTTAATATGTTCATGCATAAATTCCCCTGGGGGATCTTATTAAAAGCAGATTCTGATTCAGAGGGTCTTGGGTAGGGCCTAAGAGTCTGTATTTCTAATAAGCTGCCAGCTGATGCTGGTGCTACAATTTGAACAGCAAGCCTAGAGATTACTATATGATGTGTCTCTGAGAATGTGAACAAAATCACTAAACTGTAACATTTCTATTGGGAAAAATTTCTACTGGGAAAATTTCATCCTCATTTTAAAGTATTAATTCATTTGTCCATGGGCTTATTTCAATTTGGTGAACCACAAGGCTGTATATGGTCTTTGGTCATAATATAATCCTTTGATTACATTTAGTAACAAATAGCATGTTGCACTTAATATGCCCAGCAGGCAAGTTTGGAATTATTTTATTTTACTGTATTTTTATTCAGTACTTTTTAATGAAACCCAACTAGTATATATTATTTTAAACAGTCTATTTAAATTAGGCACAGGATCAGATTAAAAAAAAAGAGAGAGGAAGAGGTAGCTTGCTATGTTTAAAAGAAGTTTCCAGGTTTATAACTCATCCAAGTAATGGTAATATTTTGTAAAATCATTTTCTTTTCGTTTGTGTTATGTAACTTAATAATTTGAACAGGGAAAAGGAAAAGGATCTTGGCAGTGTGCCTATGGCATGCTCCCTTCCCCCCAATCCCAGGACCTCTAGTGGAGTCCCCTCTCAGGTACCCAAAGCAGCTTGACTGGAAGAGGTCTACTGGGGATGTTTCTCATGAGCTTGGAAATCTATGTGTTCAGTTGGCCAAATTACCAGTCATCCAAGCTGTCAAAGTGTTTTATGTAAGAATTGATGCTTGTTTGGACCTTAGATTTGAAAGAGACTAAGACATACCAACTACTGGAATTGAATCTCAGAATTCTACTTCTAGATCTAAAAGCAGTAAAAGTATAGCTTTGATCTCAGTTAAAATAAGGAGAGACTTTCCTGCAATACTCGTTTTTTCCCAAGCACATTTTAAGGCAGTGATTGGTATGATGCACACACAGCTTGCATGGATTATACCTCATAGATTCTCTCTAAGAGTGTGAGGGCAGAAAATGTTCTAAAATAAAAACGAATATTTGGAGATGAAGCAACTGAAATGCCAGAGCAAATGGTTTCTGATGGGCTAATTAACAAAAAAGAAAACTCTGCAAAATTTCACTTTGAACTGTAATTTCCTTTTGAGTTTTTGGACTCCATTTCTTTCTCTTAGCACTGCTGAAATTCCCTAGGTGATACAGAGAGCTTGAAGTAGGGCTTATTTCATGGTGGCTTGACGATCTAGTCTCAGGTTAATTAAAAAATATTTAACTCCCATAGGCTATTTGAAAAATATGTATTGAATATTAGAATAAATGAAACTATCCTTGTTATGATAATAAAACCCACATTTTCTCTGAAATTCCAAGGTCTTTTGAATGAAATGTTTCTTGTGTGCATGTGTTTTAACTTGGAACTATAGTAATTCAGTTTCACAAGTTTACTCCAAAAAGAAAAATTAAAATTACACGACCTAGAAAGAAACCTCACAATAATGCCTTATTATTTATCCATTCATACAATGTATACTGAGCCCCAGCTGTGTGGTAAGTGCAGGTCCACTAGGGTCCCCATGCTCAGAGCTGGGTGGTGCTGACAAGCTCTGAGTAAGAGGTGGTAGGACTCGGTAGTGGGTGTCAGGGGACTTTAGGCTAGGAGAGACTGCACTGAGAGTCCTTACCTTAGGGGAAGATGGTGTACTGGAGATCAGGGAAGGCTTTTTGAGGAATGGATGTTTAAAATGAAGGATAAGTAGGAGGTGTACAGGAGAAGAAGAGAAAGAATATTTGAGGCAAAGAGAATAGCATGTGATATTGTTTGCATTGTTATTTATCCAAATGCTGGCAAAGTGATCTTAGCTGATACTCAATTGCCCAGTTGTGTAGTTGTTAACATAAACTGGTTGGAAAAAAGTTTTTCAAAACTTTTCAATGATCTCTCTCATGGGTGTAAGATAGAATGGATGGTTTGTGGTGGTGGAGGATGCGAAGAGGAAGGAAGGAAGGGAGGGAAGGAGGGAGGGAGAGAAGGAGGAAGGAAGGAAGGAAGGAAGGAAGGAAGGAAGGAAAGGAAGGAAGGGAGGGAGGGAGGGAGGGAGAGAAATTTATCTCCCTGGAAATTTGTCTCCAGATTGGCTTTTCTATTATTCTAAA
Source organism: Galagoides demidoff (assembly GCA_963574575.1). Lineage (NCBI taxonomy): Eukaryota > Metazoa > Chordata > Mammalia > Primates > Galagidae > Galagoides > Galagoides demidoff. The sequence continues at coordinate 5,870 of CAUYQV010127829.1, forward strand.
TTAGTTATCCCACTCATTACTTAGATTGGGGCTAAGATCTACTTGAGAAGATTACTATAAAACAAGAGAAATTTTGAAGTTATAGAACACATTTTCTCTAAGTCAGGGTTGAATGACAGTATAGCTCAATAGCTAGAACAATGTTCTATCCTTATTTGTCAACAATTAGCAATAATCCTAGGTAGAGAGCATTAGCACTGAGAGAAGTGGTCTACAGAATGTGGAAATGGGGTTGGAACAGGAGCTATAGTAGGTGGAAGCCATTGATGTGAGTGTGTAAGAGCCCAACAAATGGTTAACTTAGGAAAGCTAGACAAAATCAAGGATCAGTTAAAGTTAGATAATGTAGATTTGTAATCATTCAGGTGTGTGACTAATGCAGCAATGTTCTGTAGTTGGAAAAGATAGTGTGGTTAAAGTGGAAAAAAAGGAGATGATTCATAGCTGGGAGCTGAGAGAATGAAGATGATGAACACTTTTTTGCCTGAGTTAGGAGTTCAGCAAATGTTTTTTGAAATGCATGGTAGATAGAAGGAATTTAGGTTATGAGTGAAGATAGGACATGGTATTTGATTATTATACGTGAAATACATATTAATATATTATTATGTTTAAGGTTATCTTAATGTATCCCTACTTTCTTTATTTGACCTATAATTTTAATTTATTCTTAGGAGGTATATCTGTGTAACCAACCTCAGTGTCTTGGGCTCAAATTTCTCTTACCTCCCCTCAGTAGAGTGCTGTGGCATCACAGCTCACAGCAACCTCAGACTATTGGGCTTAAGCGATTCTCTTGCCTCAGCCTCCCAAGTAGCTGGGACTACAAGTAACTGCCACAGCACCCGGCTATTTTTTTTGTTGCAGTTGTCATTATTTTAGCTGGCCTGGGCAGGGTTCGAACCCTCCAGCCTCAGTGTATGTGGCAGAGCCCTTCCCACTGAGCTATGGGTGCCACTTACTGTTTAAAAGCCTTCTCTGAAAATTTTCAGACTTTCTTGTATATTTGTCTAGTTGGCTGTGTATTCTGAAAAATGTATTGCTGTTAGCCTAAAGAATACAGGTAAGTCCAACTGTTCATTTTTAACTGCACCTTTTTCTATAGCTTTTTAGAAAAGACAAGCCAGGACCTTGAGTTTGGCATAGACATTAATTTAGTAGAAACTAGGGAAATACTGCTTACCTCTGTCTAACCTTAAAATATTTTTTCTTATGTTATAAGAGATGACAGGATTCCAATATTGACTGTCAAGAGTTTATAATGGACCTTGCTTTGGACTCCTCAATTTTATCTTTGGATAAGTTTGGCAGTGTGTAGGCTCAAGTCAGCACTTTGGCTTAGCACAGGACAAACCCTGCAATTTGCCAACTTTACATCCTGGGGGTGGGAATTTACCCATAATTATTTGACTTGTTTGGTACTAGTGATAATTAAGCTGAGCTTGACAGATGGAGTTAATTTAGCATACTTAGAGCAAAATAATTTAATTTGTATTTTTATGAGTCAGATTGACTTCTGTTTCTGTAATAAAAAGTGATGGATGAATCCTGTAACAAACATCTTAAGAAAGAGTCTATGTATATTACTCCCCCATCTAACCTCTTTTACCCTGTAAAATTTATATGGATATGCTAGTGTTTGTGGGTGGGGTAAAGAAAGGTTTACCTTTATGAACTATAATATAAGAATATATAGAGGAAAATGTGTTGTGACGTCCTATGCACTAATTAGAATTGAGTTTAGGTTTGAGTTCTACCATTAGACTATTGTGTTGTTTTAAGGAAATTACTTCAAAGTTTGAATCTTAGTCTGTACATGTAAAATAGTGATAATAATACTTACTTACAATTATGTTGGAGGACTGAACGATACAATATATGCTAAATTTTGTCCTATTTTATTTATGTATCTTTTGTTCTTTTTTATTTCTCTTGGCAGTAGTGTTAATGCCTGTTACCTGAGTTTACTGAGGCCTTTTTTTTCATCTAGAATATGATCGATTTAACACATTGCTATATATAAAAACTATATTTTGCACTATGAATGGCTCTACCAATAAATGATTTTGAAATATCATATACTGGCCATTTGGAAAACATTAGTCCATTGATTTATCCAGAACTTTTCAAATGTTGACATTTTTTATGCAATATTAAAAAGTCACATTTGTTGTTATCATCACTGACTGATCAGATTAGAGAAGAATTTAAAGCTGCTGATAGGGGTGGAAACTAGTTTTCCAAAATTCTGTTTTTCCCTTAGAAGCTTGAATTTTATCATTGGGAACAGATGCTTTACTCTTTTTGAAGTGGCAATTTTATTTCACTTCACTCATTTCTGGAAGAATATCTTCCAAACATCCAAGTGATATCCACATGAAGTCAGTTGTCACAGTTTGTCATCTGTTCTATTATGTAAAAATGGAGCACAATGTAAAACGTGGATAGTTCAGCTTGCAACTCAGATAACAGCAGGAGCATTTTTACTCAGGGGAAAAAAAAGAAAAAGACCCTTTAAAATGCTGCAAAAAGGCTTTATAAATTTCACGTCTTCACAGATGGTATTACAAAGAAATATACTCAAGGATAAAAGGGTTGAGATTCTGTAAAATCAATAACTTTTACTGGCTTTTAAAAATTGAAAGTTTGTGATAATGAGGGATTCATGGCTTATTGAACTTTGGTTCTTTTATCAATATTTGTTCATTTCATCCAAATTTTCAAATGTATGGCGTGAAGTTCAGAATATAATATTTCTTTTTATATCTGTGTCATCTGTGATGAAGTCTCTTTTTGCATTTCTGTTGTGATTTGTTTCTGCCTTTTCTCCTTTTGTTCTTTTTTTTTTTCTTTTTGCAGTTTTTGGCCGGGGCCAGGTTTGAACCCGCCTTCTCCGATATATGGGGCCAGCACCCTATTCCTTGAGCCACAGGCGCTGCCCTTCTCTTTTCCTTTCTAAAGAATATTTTTCCACATTTGCTAGACGTGATTGTGGCAAGATTATTAGATTTCTGAATAAATAAATTTTGGGTTTCTCTATTACTATATTTACAAAGATTCTTTTCCCTTTATCACTGATTTAGGGTATATATATATTTTTTTCTTTTTTTTTTTTTTGTTTGCTTGTTTTTTAGACACAGGGTTTAGCTTTGCCAACCAGTCTCCAGTGGAGTGGTGTGATCATAATTTACTGCAGCCCCAGTTTCTGAGTTCAAAGAATCCTCCTGCCTCAGCCTCCCAAGTAGCTGGAACTATGTGTGCATATCAGCTAATATTTTAGAGTTCTAATATTTTAGTATTTTTTGGAGAGAGATGGTCAGCTAATATTTTAGTATTTTTTTTTTTTTGTAGAGACAGGGTCTTGTTATGTTGTCAGAACTCCTGGTCTCAAGTGATTCTCCCGCCTCGGCCTCCCACAGCTCTGGGATTTCAGGTACGAGCCAGTGTATCCAGCCCTTTGTTCACTTGTTGAAATGGAGCCTTAACTCAGATTCTCAGCTTTTCTTTGTCAAGTCAAATTATGGAATAAAAATGCTTTTATAAGGGGGGGAACCTGTGGCCTTCTGATTATGATATTATTCTTTTTTCAGCATAAAGGAGGCAAGATAAGCTTTGTCTTTCTTTGCTGAATCCTTTTTAATAAAAAATCTGTTCTGTGAAACCAGGATTCAGTGAAAGGCTGCACCTGAGGACCTAAAAAGCCACATGTTCTTGAGGCCTCAGTTCCCCACCCCTTTGTTGCGTTATTGAGTTTTATGATGTAAATATAAAGATGAGAATTATTTCTGTCATTTCCTAAAGAGCACAGGACATGAATCAATCAACCAGCCAATCAATTAATCAATCAATTCATCCATCCAATGTGCATAGCCATTTAACAATTTATTCCTATTTGTTTGGAACTCTTGGTGGCATTTGGCTTCAATTGCATAAATATCATTGAGAAAAATTCTAAATCCTTTGGCTGGTTTGAGATTTCCAAGAGGAAGGCAGGAATTCTGGGAATCTCCTACATTGAGCAATTGTGAGAAATTTGAGCCAGAATGAGTCCATGGAAACACACTCTTCACATTTCTGCCCCCAAATCTGCCATATCTATCTTCACCTCACATTCCAGTCCATGGAACTCCTCTTCTCCAGAAGACAGGAACTTTATTCTGGTGGCACTTGGTAATCAGGGCTGAGTGGAGGAAAACAACAAATAGCTCTGGACCTGAACCATCATCATTGCTGAGTTTTACTGTGCTTACTATTATAACGTATTTAGAAGAATAACTAAGGATTAGCATTTTGGTTTAAGTTCTAGGTCTTTGTGTGTGGAATGGTAAAGTTCTCTGAAAATAGAGGAAAAGTAATTGGATTTTGACTTTTAATTTTATTTCTGTATTTAAGTTCTGCTGTGGCATCTTCTTTATATACTTCAGATAAATAAATTTTACGATTAAGATTTAATATTCTGTGACCTTTAGATAAGTTAAAAAGAAACAAAATGCTTACCAGTTCTGCAGCTATGAAAGATTAAACACATTATATATAAACTCTTAAAACTGCAATTTCCATCGAGATAATATCATCTACTTCATTTGGTTAGTGTTAATGAGATGATATGAATTATCATGTTTACCAGAGTAGCCAGTACATTTAATGGCTCAACTAATGTTAGATGTCAATGTGATAATTTACTATTGTTGTTGCTCTTTTATATAATCTTGTATTTAATCTAATTTTTTATTTTCCCATGTATATAATTAAAAGTATATGCTCTACACCTAATCTATGATCATTTTTATAATTTCCCTCACTCTTTTTTTCTTAAAAAAGGATACCATATGTTCGATCCATTGCCTCTAAGTTTTCCATGACCTCTTAAGGAGAGTGTTTGGTACTAGAAAAATAAATGGGCAAAAGTCACTCATTCATACATCTCTGGATGGCTTATGAATATAACGTACCATAGCATGAGAATAAGGTATAGTGGCTACTTTCAAGGTGTTCATAGATTATCAGAGGGAAACAAAAGCAAAATGAATTATTGTTGGTTCTGTAAAATAGTCAACAATGAGGGTGTGAACATAAAGAGAACGGTACAAACCATTGAATTAATAGATTTCATTAACGTAGATAAACTTTATACATTATGAAAACTGTTTCAATTCCTTGAAGTAGTTATAATACATGAAATACATATGACCAAATTTTACACATTGAATATATTTCACATATGCTAATTCCTAGACTTAACAAAATGACATGCATCACTGTACTACTGATGATTGAAACACTTCTAATGTATTGAAGAGTAATGGGCTATTTCAATGCCAAATTATCTTAGAACAATGCATTTCTACTCTTGGCAGTAAAGTAAAAGTTCCTATAAATAATTTTTGTACAGTATACAACACCATAAAATATCATCTTTCCTTACTCAGAAAACTTAGCGAAAGCAGAAGAAAAAGTTCACGCCCACCACCTGATGTTTCTCATAATGTAGCTGACCATGTTAAAAAAGCACATGCTGGCTTCATTTTATATGGACCAAAAAAACTCACAGACCCCTCGGTGGTGCTCCTAAACATCTTAAAAAAATTGTAAGTATTTAAAATTTATTACTTCTTTTAATTGGATAATTCTTTTGAATGGCTTTATTATTTTCAAAATGTGTTGTCTGTAGATAAGTATATTTTAGTTGTAAGATAGCATGAGTGGTTGATTTAGGGGAGCTGGAAATACTAGAGAGTTTTTTTCTACGTAAATACAATCTCCATGAATTCCATCTTCCTGGCTTGTCATGAATATATTGCAAAATTTGTAGCCCATCATTTTAAATTCAAGTTGCGAGCAAAATGTGTTATTTACCAATGATAAAAATCAAAATTATGTTTCATTAGCTTATTGTTGTTTAAGGGTTCTTCACAGAGTTTAAACTGTCTTCCTCATTACAGAGACTTTAAATAAACTTACCTCAAATCCTCTTTAATGTCTTGGACCACTTTGTGCTGCAGTAGAATACAATTGCTGAGAGGAGGAGGGGATTGAAGGAGAGGAATAAATCTGAGTGGAGGCTGGTTACTACAGATGGTCAAAAGTAAAGTTAAAAAGGGACTATGGGAAAACATAATATTGTAATGGTTGCATATCCAAGGCTGGTCCCATAGATTATTACTGTGCCTTGTGTCTGGATACACAAGTAGTTACCATTGTGTTACAGTTGCCTACAGTAATTCCTGGTGTAGGTTTGTAGCCTAGACACAATAGGCTGTACCATCTAGCCCAGGTGTATAGTAGGAAATGATCAGAGTTTCCAAGAACTTTGAGAATGGTCAGATAATTGATACCTTTCACTTATAATAACAATAACCAAAAAATAAACACAGCAAATACCAGTCACTTTGAAGTAAAGCAGTTCTGAGAGAATTACAGAGAAGGAAATCATAACCACCTGTCATACAGGATTGTAATTAAACTGGTAAGCTTTAGAGATTGGAAATTAAACCAGAATATGCTCAGTGAATTTGTTAAAAATACACTTTAACTGGTAAGAAAATCACTAAAGCATTGAAAGGTATTGGAGCTATAGGATGCCACAATCACCTTCATTCCATTAGACCATAATGTTGATTAATATTGCATTGGATTCAAACCCATGAATAACTCTCTGCTAACTTCAGATTGTGGTGGTTGAAAGATTTTTTTAACAGTGGTAATCCCTGTCTTTCTGACCAAAATGAGGTAGCAGGTTTCCAAATAACAAAGGTTCTGATCTGAGACAATGGGGCAGCCCAGCAACAGGGACTGCAAGCGGCCGTGGTTCTGTAGCAAGGTGTCAAAGTCCCAGGAGGTAAATCTAGGTTGATGTTAGGATGAAAAATACAAATGGGTAAGAGGCCAAGCACCAGTTTTAGCAATGGACTGAAATGAAAATCAGGAGCTATGATGGAGAATTATCCAAGCACAGATAAGAACAGAAAAAGAAGCAACGTTGCTGCATCCTTACGCGCACCTCTACAGATTACATTTAATGGCCAATCTCCAAATACTCAGGATAATAGATGTTGGCTCAGTGTCAATTTCTAGAACCCACTGGGTCACTCATGTGTGAGAAAATGGGTGAGTGGAGATCCTGGAGCACTGCAGACACCCACTTTCAGTGGCTTGGGAAGTGGAACTTTTCACGTGGCAGATCTTTAGTGGCCAACCACCGGGTGTGGGGCTGTGCCAGCCTCTGAATCACGATAGCAGAGTAGGTGAGAAGGGAATTCACTTTTACGGTATGTTCAGTATTCACACAGAGCCTTAAATCCTGTACATAAAATTTCTGATTTAATCCTCCCATCTACACTTTGAGGCAGCTATAATAAGCTGGTGAGTAAAAGAGCACGGCATATGCTAAATCCACCAGTCTATGTTAATTCTTCTACAGGACATATAGTTTATCTTCTCTTCCCATTGTGACACTTGTGTCTTAGTTTTATGTTGTTGTGTAACAAATTAACATAAGCATAATGGCTTAAAACAATATACATTTATTATCCTTCTGGATCAGGGTTAGCTGGTTCTCTTTCAGCTTTTCACAAGGCTTCCCCAGCCACATTCATTTCTGGAGCAAAAGATTCTTTTTCAAGTTCAAGTATTGTTAGTAGAATTCAGTTTCTTCTTGCTGTGAGCAGGGTGCTTTTTCTTAGTCCTAGAGACCCCTGCTGATCCTTGCCTTGTGGCTCTCCCAAGCCCTTACAAAACATGAGAGCTTAAAATTTCAAAATTAGCGAGAAAGAGCCTCTATTTCTCTAATTTTTATCTTTCTAAGAGAAATATTATGTACCCTAATCAAGGGCCTGTATATCCCATCATCTTTGTTAAATTCCAGAGGTTAGAAGCAAATCATAGATTCTGCTCCCACCCCCAACACTCAAGGAGTAAGGATGAGGGTCCCCTTAGGGTATGTTAGCCACTTTTAGTAACATTATTAACCTCTTTGTGACTCTGTTAATCACATTGGCAGTGGGATTGCATGCTTATGTACAAAATACAAAAGTCATACAATTCAAATCCGTTTATTGATGGAGAAGTTATCAGGTCTTATCAGTTATTCTGACTAACTAAACCATGATCAGATTGACGAGCTGCTGCTTCAGTGTTGTGATTTGATACCTTCTACCAAAGCTCTTCAGTTTGTCATCTTGTTCGAAATTTTAATAAATAGAAATTAATTTTGGGTCACAGTGACCTCTTTTTAAAGAAATGTAAGATTTAGAATCTATTGAATGTTGATAACTTGGTATGGTTTAGTTTAATCGCATTGACGAATTCTTAACTTCTACTTTAAACCAACGGTATGAGTAAATACTGCTCGTGGGGAAAAGGATAAGTGATGTTGAAACACCAAAGTCATTGGAAAGGGCATTAAAATAATTGGGGTGGTGCTGCCACAGGGAGGGATTTGAGGAACTGGAAATTGGGCACTGAGTAATTGGAAAATGTGTGTGTGAAGGACCATGGGAAGGAAGGAGAGAAAGCGAGAAGGAGTTGGGAGCCTGTTTGTTTACATTTTGTATTTTAAGGCCTATCAGATTGATATGTAGTATAAGCTTATCATACTCATTAGTTAGGATTTTGGATCACAGTTAACTTTGGTTAATTATAACAACCACAACAAACAAACAAAAAAAAGGGGGAGTGGGTGGAAGAATATTAGGTAGCTCTCAAAATAGAAGAACAACAACTCAGAAGCTATGAACTCTATGGCAGCTCTGGGAATCTCTTCAAGGTACAACATTGGAATCAATCAGCTATCAGTTTGATTGGAAGTTTTTTGGCTCACAGTTTAATTTCAGGGATGGGGATCAGAATGTTGTTTGCTTTTTGCATCTGCCCTTTGGATAAATGTTGAGGAGGCAGTACACTTTGATGGGCAGTTTTGTTGCATTTATATGCAATTGGAAAAGGGGCAACATTTCAGAAAAGAAAGTATATCCGAAGGAGGTGGAAATGAACATGAATAAACAGTATGAAAAGATAGGAACTAAAACATGACTTGGAATTTTAATTTCATAATAATTCAGAACTGATTTTAGTTTTTACCCACTAATGAATCCATATGCTTTTGAACTCATCTATGTTTCTAGCACTAGTCCTTGTATTGGGAATACATAATATCTTTGCCCTCATGCAGCTTACATTCTAATATAAGAGAGAGATAGTAACCACAGTTGTTATTTATTTTTTTATTTTTATTGTTGGGGGATCATTGAGGGTACAAAGGGCTAGTTATAATGCTTGCCGTTGCTGGGTAAAGTCCCACTAATAATAGTGTCCCATCCCTAAGGGGTGTGTCACACATTGTGACTATACACCCCCTCCCTCTGCTCCCCCATTCTCTTCCCCCCACCATGTATTAGTATCAATCATCCTCATATCAGAATCAAGTACATTGAATTCTTGCTTCTCCATTCTTGTAATGCTTTACTAAGAAGATTGTATTTCTACTCCATCCAAATTAAGATTGGATATAAATCCACAAAAGATATAAATTCACCATCCTTTTTAGTGGGTGAATAGTATTCCATGGTATACACATAGCACAGCTTATTAATCCATTCTAGGATTGGTGGGCATTTAGGTTGTTTCCATATTTTGGCAACTGTAAATTGAGTTGCAATAAACAGTCTAGTGCAAATGTCATTATAATAAAACGATCTTTTTCTTCTGGGTAGATGCCCAGTAATGAAATTGCAGGACCAAGTGAGAGGTCTAGTTTGAATTCTTTGAGGGTTCTCCATACTTCCTTCCAAAAGGGTTATATTAGTTTGCAGTCCTACCAGCAGTGTAAAAGTGTTCCCTTTTCACCACAACCATGCCATCATCTGCAGTTTTGAGTCTTTGTGATGTGGGCCATTCTCGCTGGGGTTAAGTAATATCTCAGGGTGGTTTTGATTTGCATTTCTCTGGTGATCATGGATAATGAGCATTTTTCCAAATCTTGGTTAGCCATTCATATGTCTTCTTTGGAGAAGGTTCTATTCATTTCACTTGCCCATTGACATAAGGATTGTTGGGTCTTTTTTTGTTGCTTAATTTGAGTTCTCTGTAGATTCTAATTATCGAACTTGTGTTTGATTTATAATATGCAAATATCTTTTCCCATTCTGATGGTTGTCTATTTGCTTTGGTTGTTGTCTCCAGTAACCACAGTTGTTATTATGTCAGTTAGTGTTAAGTGCAAGGAAAAAAAAACTTAATGCCGAATAATGGATAGAGCATAATGGAATGTCAAAAAGTTATATAATTAAAAAATTAGATAGGTAGCCAGTTACATACCTTGGAAAAGTGATTCTAGGCAGAAGATTGCAAACATGATTTGCAAATGCAAGGAAAAAATCGCTAAAAAGACAAACTGGCAAGGAAGCCATTGTGGTGAAAAGTGCAGAGGTGGGGGAATGGTTGTGGGAATAAGGCTTCAGTAGCAGCCAGGACCCAGATAGTGTGGGTGCAATTGGCACATTGTCATTTTCAAGGCAAAGAGTTGTCATGGGGATGGTTGACTCTGGATGCCAGGAGGTGATCTGAGGTGATCTGTCAAGATGTCTGAAATTTATGTAGGTGAAAGATGACGGTGGCCTGTATTCTGTGTTCAGGAGTTAGATTTGACTTGTAGAACTTGATTTTTCCTTCTGTTCTTAAGACATGAGCAGGGTGGAATTGATAGTCCTTGAAGAAAATCAGATTCTCTGCTCCATTTGACCACTAACGTGATGGAGAGTGCTGGGAAATTCATCTGATACTCTCATGTTGCTATGCGATTGCATTGTCAACACCAACTTTTAAAAAGCAATTATAAAATACTTTGATAAAAATAATTGGTTTCTTCATAAATGACTAATTTCTGAAAAAAAAAAGATATTTGTGTGTATTTGTGGGAGTTGTGAAAAGGGTAGAAGAGAGGAACTTATAAATGAGCTGTGAAAAGCAGTTTAAGATCCTCTGAGAAAACTTGGCCCAATTGTTTTTTCTTCTACTTTCTCCAATTAAAGATGCTTCCTTTGAGAGAATGAGGCATCTGAAGATCATTATGTTTCAGTGGAGCAGTGATGCAAAGCCACTTCTCAGGAATGACCCAGAGGAATTGCTCCCTGGAAGAACATCAGGAGGATTTTTGCCTTTTAAATTCAGGCTGTTTAAAATCCAAATGCAATATGGTTCTTACACTGTTGTCCTCTGGTGAAATAGCATATCATGAGGAATTGCAATCTCAAACTATATTTAAGGGCTATATGCACTCTACCTGGTGGGGATATTAATTCTGTCAAAAATGTAGTATTTTGGAGGACAACCTCACTGAAACAGAAGCTAAAAGGGAAGATAGATAAATAAAGAATGAAGTGAATACTGAAAGTAATTTAAATTTCTGACAAGAAACAGTGATAATTTATGATATCAGAATAATAACTAAAAGAAGAGAATTATTTGTGTTAAGCAGATGAGCTAGCAAAGGACAGAAATTAAAAACTCCCTGACAAGGAAAAAGTATCCAATGTACACACCTTTATTATGAAACTAATTTGTACCTTTTATATGAAAGCTATAACCAAATAGCCTAAGAATGGGGGGAGGGGGGAGGGAGAAGGGAGGGGGGAAGGGGTGGA
>CAUYQV010127832.1:0-16727 GCA_963574575.1 Galagoides demidoff
CCCCCCCCCCCCCCCCCCCCCCCCCCCCCCCCCCCCCCCCCCCCCCCCCCCCCCCCCCCCCCCCCCCCCCCCCCCCCCCCCCCCACATCAGCAGGTCTTGGCTAGAGCAAGGCCATTATGAGGCCTGAGCTACAACTCTGCCTTTTCCCCCTTGTCCCTCGGTATGATATCCTGCTTTATGGCTCTAGAGAGAAAAGTATAGGCTATAGGATCCTTGAAGAAATGGTTTCTGTATTGTGTGTTTTTGGATTTAACATAGACCCTAGAAGAGCACAGAGCTCAAATAAGTGGCCCAGAAAGGCAGGATACTGAGCCGTCCTTCTGTGAGATCCCATAACCAACTTTTTCCATTTGTGGGGATGAATTTAGCATAGGGCAGAAGAGTCCAGATGGCTTGGTAACCAGGCAGATTCATACTTAAAGAGATGGAGTGGGACCATTTAAAAAACTCCCTGGTTTTTTTCAATGCCAGTGATCTTTGGGGGAAAAATCTTTGAGAAACCCTTTGGTAGTAGTCTATTATTTCACACACCATCATGTACTAAATTTATCTGTTTATGGATCTAACTGCCCTCACCAGAACATACCTTCCTCTAGGGCAGGTTCTGTGCCTTCTTACCCTTATACTGCAGAGTCGAGCAGAGCGCCTGGCACACCTAGGTGTTTGGTTGAGCTCAACAGGTCTGGAAGACCTTAAAATATCTCTCATTCCCATAGGAGCAGTTTCATATCTAGGGTTTGTGTTATGGGTCATGGTCGCTGTATCCCCATATACCATAAATATGGGCTATGGAATTGAATCATGGGATACTAGAGGGACCAAGCTGAAAAGAACCCAAATCCATTCTTTAACATCCATAAACTAAAGGCACAACCTTGAACCTCTGCATTCATCTGAAGTAGTAAGATTATGCTTCAAGAAACATTTTATAAGAGCGCATCTCGTCAGTGTAATAAAGTTTATGTTACAGTCACTTTGTAGATGAGAGAACTAAGGCATAACGAAGTTAACTGACGTGTTCTAGACTGCACCATACATCAGTGTCAGATCCAGAATTCAGACCCAGGTCTCTGAATTTTCTAGGCAGTGCTTCTGCCCAAACATAAGCTTCTGAGAAGGACTCGTGTGTTTTGTTTCTGCCTTTTTGTTTTTAAGAACGATCAATAAGATATCTCTCTCTCTCTCACTCTCTTGCTCTCTCCCTTCTCTCATGCAATTACTACTTGGTACAGAGAAATTTATCACAAAAAGGCATCAGTTTAAAGTTCCCTAGACAGCTCTTTCCTGAGATGTGAGCCATGGAAAGTCTTTCCCAGAGCCCCTCAGAATTCTAAAAAGGAAACAAAATTTGAGTTAATTAAATGTGTAATTAATGTTGATTGTAGCAAGCATGCTTCTTTTAGGTCAGAGTGATGATACAGGGACGTGAGATTGCTTGTGACGGTTGAGTGTGTTTTTAGGATGTCAGGGCCTCTTGTCTCAGTCTTGGGATTGTTACTGAGAGGTGGGCTTAGTAGGATTCGGGAAGGCGGGAGGGCTGCAGGGGATTTCAGGAAATAATCTCTGCAAAAGGTCCCTCCACCTTATGCACATTAACCAGAATGGACTGGTCCGTTACTGAGCAGGATTCCCGGGAGCACTGCCGTGTCCCTTCCCAGCCACATGCTTGGCCAATCACACTAACTTAATTCACTCAGTGTCTGGTTCTTACTTTTCCTCCCTGCCTGTCCAGTTTGCCATTGTAAACTCTTTATACTTCTGTGCCTTCCCCGGCATTCCAGCTACTCTGTCAAGCTTTAGTCTCTGTGAAACACATTCTGATTAGTCAGTTCTCAGGCCCAACCTCTTCTTTTTTAGCTTATGCAATGTCCCATGTACTTTTTCTTAGCAACTGCAGTTAAAATGCTGAATTACAGAGGTGGGAAGAGCCCCTCAGTAGCAGATCCCAATGAGGGAGGCTGTGCCTCTTTCTTCCTGCCCACCTGTGCTAATGGTCGGAACATAAATCTCTCCGATAGCTCTTCATGTGCTGATTGACTGTGGCTTAATCAGCTTCATGGATTCAGAGTAATTTTACCCATCAAGACCACTCTCACGGGATATACCCCACACCACTGGGAAGGAAGTACAACAGAGAGAATCAGTATACATTTTCAGGTTCTGAGGCTAAAGATTAAGGATCAAGCTAACTTACCCAACGTTAGTAACAGAGCCCCTTCCAGAACCACAGATCCCTGTCTCCTGCTCTAATGGTCATTCGTCCTTATTTCTTCCTGATCACCCTCTTACTGTAGCTAAACTGTACTCACAAGCCTAGCTGATGTATCCTTAGTAGGATGGAAGAAAAAGAGGAGAAAATCTTTGTTTTCACCTCCTGGAATGTTCCAATAGTTCCAGCTGTGGCTATAGTTCATGACTGTGGAGATTTTTAGCTTGTTTATTTTCTTTTGAAAGATTCTATCTAGATTCCAGCAAACTTTCCAGCAAACAGTACTTTGAGGCATCTGGGGAAAGGAGAATTGTTCCTTCCCTGTCATATGTCCTTAAAATAACACAACAGGGGAGGTAAGCCCTCAGGGTCCCCTTGAGGCACCAAGGATAGCATAATGAATTGGCTAATCATAAACGATTCACTCCTGAGTTCCAGGCGATGTGGTAATGAATTGCCAATGAGCCACTTGCCAGACCGCAGCCATATGGTAAGGGATGGAACCCTGGCACATTGTAGCCATACTGTGGGTTTGTCTGCCTAATTGTTCCCATCCAGAACCTTCCCATTTCTATGGCTGCTAATTAACATCCTGTTTAAGCTTCTGTTGTCAAAACTAATCATTTGTTTATTTTATGTGGATAGGTCTTTCCCTGATCTAGTTAGCAATAGTGACCATTAAGAAATGAAAATGTGTTTGAATTCACATTAAAATATTTGAGTTTCACATCTTGCATTACCCAGTGGATACCTAGGCCTGGCAGCACTGGCCTATGGTGGAAGTCAATCCAGGAGCTTATTAAAACCAACAAATTATCATCCTTCCCTACAGTAACGCAAATGAGGATTCAGTTCATTAATTTCTCCATTGTTCTTGCTTTCTGTGGACATTACTCTAGTTGGATCTTCAGCTGTAAAATGTGGATTTTATTATAATAGCAATGATAATAAAAATAATTAGGAGAAGAAGGAGATTCATTTATCAGAATAAGGCACCCTTTCAAACACACACTCCCTGTTGGTTTGATGAAATGGTCAGATCTGGGAAAGAACAGTGTTGGTTTCGTTTCTTCTCAGCTGTCATTTTCCTGCTTTCTTCCTTGGTTTTCTTAGTAGTTAACCCAACAGGGCCTAGAAAGAGAGAACTGGGAAAACAACAACAAAGCCGCTCTAGCAGGAGAGGGGAGTAAGGACCACCATTAGCACATGGTAAAGCAAATTTGAAAGGAACAATTTTAAGAAGTATTTAGAAGCCCAAAGGAATAGGATGAGGATGTGATTGTGCCCACTGTTTGCATGGTCCAGTGTGTGTCCAGTGTCTCATGCTCCCCTCACCACCACCACTATGACAGGGACTGGGAGTGGGGTAGGAACTGTCCCTTTACCCTCTAGCTCAACACACATCCTTCTGACAGCCTTTGATGGTTTCTCCCACTAAGACTATCAGTGCCCACTATTCATATACACTGGTTTTGCTTTCATAACAATGTTGAAAAATACGGGGAAATGGAAGTAAAGAAGGGAGAAGTGGCGGTGAGAAAGCCCAAGGGGTAAATCTCCCTGAGAAGGCTCCCGGGTCCCTGGGTTCCTATAGGACTTGGTGGGAATAATCACTGTTTCACAACTCTCAGATTTCCCCCTGTATCAGCACACAGCACCCCAGAAACAGCCAACGTGCTAATTGCAAGGTCAGGCCAGCATCTTACGTGGCATCTGGGACGTGGTAGAAGGCAAACAGATTTCCATATGTGGTCCCTTCCAGTAGTCCTCGGCCCCCGAGCACCCACACCACGTGAGAACTTGGCTTCTCGGGAGACGCTGACATTTTAATTGGAAGCATCTGTTGCCTTTTCTGTTATTCTTGGCCAGGTTTGGTTTATTTGTATGAGCCGATGTTTGTGTACAGACCCACCCACGTGTTTCACAAAGCCCAGCCTCGCCTCCACTCTCATTTTCTTCTCAAGTAGCTGACTGGGACGTATGACGGGGCCACTGGCCTTCACCCTGTCTGTCCTGATGGGGATTTTTCAGCAGAACTGGTGGTGGGGGGAGGGGCAAGCAGAGACTAGAAAATCACCTTCCTAGGAAAAGAGATGTTTTGGGGGAGGGTGGCCTTCCCACTGACAGCCCTTACTCACTTGCTAGCTGAGTCTGTCCAAAACCTCCCATCAGCCCTGCTCCCAGCAGCCTCTGAGACCTATTCTTCACCTTCTCCTCACCTCAAAACCCCATCTCTTATCCTTATCAAGCCTGATCACCTCCCTGAGCCACCCTCTCGGGGTCTGGGTGTCCCAGTGATGCACAGCCATGCTTATCAGTCAGTACCCCTGTGGGGACTGTCTCTGCTGGATTCCAGGTGCAGTGGGTTGAATGGTGCCCCCTCAAACAACAACAATAAAAGGGAATCTCCATGCAGAACTTTAGCATGTGAATTTATTTGGAATAAGGGATTTTTCAGATAAGGTAAGGATCTTCAGATGACATTATCCTACATAGAGTAGACCCTAAGTCCAATACTGAAAGAGACAGGAAAAGACGTGACAGAGAGAAACAAAGGGCATGTAAAGACAGAGGCTGGGGTTGGAGCCATGCTGCCACAAGCCGAGGATTACCAGGCGCCACCTAAATCTGGCAGAGGCAAGAAAAAAACGCTTCTCTGGAGCCTCTGCAGGGAGGTTGATCCTGCTGACACTTTGATTAGGGATTTCCAGCTTCCAGAACTGTGAGAGAATAAACCTGTGTTGTGTTAGGGCACCAGGTTTGAGATAGTTTGTCACAGCAGTCCAAGGAAACTAGTATAGCAGCCCTGGGTGGGGTGACACGGTTTACAAAGCCTAAGCATAAAGGGAAAGGCAAGCATCCTGGGTTGAAGGGATCAAGCTAAAAATCTTCTGCAGAACTAAGGACACAATCCACAAAGCAAAGAGACAATCTGCAGAATGGGAGGTATTTCCATGCTACAGATCTGACAAAGGGCTAATAACCAAAATCTATAAAGAACTCAAGCAAATCAATAAGAAAAGATCAATCAACGCCATTAAAAATTGGGCAAAAGATGTGAACAGAAACTTTTCTCACAAGAACAGATGAATGAATGGTCAACAAACACATGAACAAAATGTTCATCATCCCTAATTGTCAGAAAACTGTGAATCAAAACCACTTTGAGATATAACCTAATCTCAGTGAGCATGGCCCACAACACAAAGTCTCAAAGCTACAGATGCTGGCCTAGATGTGGAGACAAGGGAACAATCATGAGTTGTTGGTAGGAATGAAAACTAGTATAGCCTCTGTAGAAAGAAGTATGGGGATTCCTCAAAGAACTAAGAGTAGAAATACCATTTCATCCTGCTATCTAATTACTAGGTACCTACCCAAAAGAAAGAAAGTCATTTTACCACAGGGACATCTGCACTCAAATGTTTATAGCAGCACTATTCACAACTGCAAAGATGAGGAAACAACCCAGGTACCCTTGAACACATGAATGGATTAATAAACTGTGGTATGTGTATACCATGGAATACTATTCAGCCATAAAGAGATGGAGATTTTGTACCTTTTGTAGCAACCTCGATGGATTTGAAGAATATTCTCCTAAGTGAAGTATCACAAGAATGTAAAAGTGAGTACCACATGTACTCAGTACTAAATTAGAACCCATAGATTAAAAAGTGCATGTTCATGTAAGATAAAAACTCAATTGAATTCAAGTGGGGGGTGGGAGAGGTGAGCTCAGCCTCTGCCCTCAGTGGGCAGCACTCTGACAGTGGAGGCTGCCCATGGAGCATGTAATTGTGTTCAGGGAGGCAGATTTGGTCAGGAAAATACACAGAGGAATTTCTACTTCATTTAGGGGGTAGGGGGTGGGATTTCTTGCTGGAGGACGTGCCTTTCAAGTTATTAGCAGTGAATAAAAGTTGGCCAGTTGATAAGAATGGTGAGAGTGTCTCCACAGTTCTCCCTCTCGTGAGTTTGTGTAAAACAAGGAATCAATAATATGCAACAGGAATAAACAGGAAAAGTGAGAAAAAGGAAGAAGAATCAACTAGAAAAACAAACATGGCAATCTGGGACCATCTAACACCAGGGCAAATATCCCTGCAAAGAGCCTTCTGGGCTCCACTCCAAACCCATGATACTAGTTTAAAGTAAATTCAGTACACTTTGCTCATCTCAAAGGTAAGACAGACTGGAATATTAGAAACACCATCCTTAAACACAATCAACAGAGGCCTCTCAGCTCTCTGGAAAACTGATTTGGGTAGATTTCCTGTTCCTAGCTGGAGCTGACCTCTTGTATTTTTGTGTTCAACTTGAGAACCAACCAATCTTCCTTATGTCCTTGATGTGTGTCTTTCTCTCTCTTTCTCTCTCTCTCTCTGTCTGTCTGTCTCTTTCTCTCGCTCTCTCTCTTTGAATAAGACAGGACCTTTATCTCTTCTTTGCTTGCCAGCCCACTGATGAGTGCCCAGTTATCTACAAATATTTTTTTCCCTCTGAAATGTCCAGTGTTTAGTTGCTGGGTCACCTCCAACTTTCTGCTGTCTCTCCATTCATATGGACCATTGAGAGATGTATGAAAGCATAGGCCCAGTGATTCAATCAGACTTTATTAAGCACCTACCAGGCTCAAATCATCATGTTCACATAAACATGCCAGCTATCAAAGAGTTAACAATCTGGTTATGAAAATAAGAAATACGTATGTAAAACACATAAAAAAGAATCACGAAATGTCAAGATATTTGGGGGTCATGGATGCCCTTAGAGTTGATTTTATGGATGACAATGCCACATCCTCCAAACCATTGCTTTCAGATTCATCCAAGATAAAATGTGTGGATGGAGAACCTGTGGCCCTGACCTCAGGAACTGGAGCCTCCTATGTAGCCAATGGCCTTGAAACCCCTTGGAAATACCCAAGAAATCGAAGGAAAATGAAAACTCCAGATGTGCCTTCATGGCATCCTACACCCCATCTTACCCAACTCATCTGTGGACTTGAAAATTTTCATCACATTCCTGTTTAAAGACAGGGACACAAGAGGAGATGCACCAAATCTCCCAGTCTGCCTAAATTCCCCTCTGTCATCTTCCCCCTGTCTCTCTTTAAATCTCCCAGTCTGCCTAAATTCCCCTCTGTCATCTTCCCCCTGTCTCTCTTCCTCCTCTGTCTTTCTGGCCATCAATGCCTATTTGTCTCTCTCACTTTCAAATTCTTCACCAGTTTCCTATCAGTGGTTTTCTCTCTCGCTATCTCTTTCTGTCTCTATGCCTTGCTGATATATGTGCATATTTTAGGTGGCAGTGAACCCATTACTTTTGTCACAGTAAGCCCCAGTTCTGGTTTATTAGCATGGAGGAGATCAAAGTTTAAAAGAAGGGTAAAAGACATTTGCAGGAAAGCCCAGATAAGTCTGTGACAGCATTCCAGGTCATTGAGAGGACAAGGAAGGAAAAATAAATTAGACAGATTGAAAAGTTAAGACTGGGAAGGCCAGGTCACATGGTGTCAGCAATCTGCCTCTCCAGTGGCAGCTACTCTGTACCCTGCAGCCCTCATCCCTGCCACCCTTGGATTGTTCTTATGGGACGCTCTGGGGCCAAAGCCTTTGAGAAGTTCCATGGCAATGAACTCTTTTTGTAGCAACATTTGGTCTGGGAGCCCAGACAGTCACTCCTCTGTGGAATGCAGACTTCTCTGGGGCAGGGCTAGACTTCCACTTTGTACAGGAAGGAGCCTTGTTGGTTCCATGTCAGGACCAGAGGGAGCCTTAGAGAGGATTTGACCCATCCTCTGCTTAAAAGTTGGCAACCTGAATCCTGACAGGAGGCATTGTCCAGAAATCCCGTCCAAGATTAGGGGCACAGCCAAGCCCAGAGCTTTTCTTCCTCACCTCCTCACTATCCTTCCTGGATCCCAGTCTCAACTCCACCTTGGATGGACAACTTTAGGTGAGACCTTTAGATTCTCTGAGCCTCTGGTTTCTTATCTGTAATATTAAGGAAATAGAAGCAAGCATTTTTGATGGCTTCTTGTAGAGTGCCAATGTTGTTTAAAATTATTCTCACACTTAAACCTTACAATGGTTTTGTGTTATGCAATAGTCATTCAAATTCCTGTGTTGTAGGTGAGATAACTGGGTCTCTACAAGATTAAGTGAACTCTTTGAGATTATGCAACCCATAGAGTTGGAATTTGAATTCTGAGCCTAGTGGTTGACACCATGCCCCCAAGCTGTCCTGAGCTTGGACTTGCAGGAAGGCGGGAAGGAGTGCAAAGCTAAAAGCCAAGCTCACCCACAATCTGAGGCCCCCTCATGTGGCTCCTCCCCCAACCCAACCCCACCACCAATGGAGTACAGAAGCAAATTGTAGTACCCATAGCAGCCTAGCCCCCTCCTTCATGGAATATCATGATATCCCCTGCCCCTTGGTCTGGTAGTCAGTATCGTACCTCCAGAAAGTGATCAGGCCAATCCAACTAGCTGCAGAATTAAGAGGCCTTCAGTCATACTTTCCACACTCAGGTATTTCCCCACCAACAGGAGGCATCTAGATGCCCAATGCCCCTCTCTGATCAGTCACCTTATCCCCACGGTCAGAGAAGCAACTTATTTGGAGAGGTGACAGCTCACTCGTCCTGCCTGCACAGCAGGGCAGTGTGTGCAGCTGGCATTTCCAAAAGGCATTCACCTCTCTCTGCATCCCAGGCACTTCTCCACCAGCCAGTGCTCAGGGCTAGCTGCACTGTTAGCACAGATACACACACACTCACACACACACACACACACACACATCATGTCCTGTTATTTTTAATAAGGCTCTTTTTATTCTTCATTCTCTCCTGGAGATCCAACAGAGTCTTCTGTAGGGCAGAGGCTAAGAGGGCAGCCACCCACATCATAGGATTTGCAGACAGCAGATAAGTCCCAATTCCTAGCTCCTGTGTTAACTCCCCTTTAATTGTTCCCTGACTCTCCAAGCCAGTGGGCTTCCTCTTCTTCTTAACCTTCTGCAGGGGCATTACCTGGCCCAGACATCTTGGCCCTTGTTTCTGTTTAAAGTGGCACTTTATTATTTTATTCTCTTGCATTATTATTTTGCTGTTTATTGTGTGAGGAAATTTTCTCCCCCAAACAAGGTTATTTTTCCTATGAAGCAGAAACTGTATTTCGAAGCAGTAGATCTACAATTCTAGAATGTATATAGTAGTTAAAGCATTCTTTTTCAGACTCTTTTATATCACTCAGTGGTAGATCCTTTCACATTCACCTATCCCAGGAAGACCCTTGTCCACCAATTCAACTTCTACCTCTCAAAAAATGTCCACTTGAAATATGTTCTTTATGACATCCTGACCTCCATCCCCTACTCCAAGCAGAAGTACCAGCCCCCTTCCCTGGGCTGGCACCCACAGCCCTCAGTACACACTTCTGACATTATTTTATCATGGTGGATCATATTTACCTGTTAAGTATCTGCATGTCTCTCCATCTGGATGGCCAGCACCTCGGAAGGTGAACATGCGCCATGACAGGTGAGCTGCAATCTCAGGTGTGTGTGCCTGAGGAAAAGGAAAGTTGGAACTAGAGGCAGAAGGAGGAGGAAATTAGCCCAAGTGTCCCAAATTCTCTCTTTTATGTTAAATACTGTTCCCTGAAGGGGAATTCTTATAAAAAGAAATTTGGAAGAAAAGTACAGACCCCAAGGGCCGTAATGATCCCACACAGGGCTCAGGCTTCCCTCTGTGTGTCAGGAAGTTCATTTCAGGAGGCTAAGTACCACTGCAGGAAACTGCTCAGAGGATGAGCAGCATTTGAAGAGGGGTAGACTGCAGCCTTGAGGCCACCGAGCCATCTATATACTCATAGCAGGACCCTTGTAGGATGAGAGACATAGACAAAAGGGCTCTCAGCTCTCAGGAAAGTAGAACTAAATTAGACTAAAGTTTGAGAAATTGTTCCAATGCAAAAGGGAACAAGGAAATTGGACAAGTAAACTGAGGCAGGAGCTTGGATGTACTTTGGAGAGCACATTTTGAGGAGGGGGGAATGCTTAGGGACTATATACCAGAAGCCATGGAGCATCCCGGAACAATGAGCTAATTCCGGTCCCTCTCAGATGGTGAGCGTGAGGCTCCCCCAAAAGTTCTTGTCTTCATCAGGTATAACTCGGGAATAGAAGGTGATCCAGGGCAACACGGAAAGAGTGGAGAGAGAGGATGCAAGATCATATGGAGAGATGCCCAGGCCAGGGGAAAGAGTCCTTTCTTCATTTTACATCAGCCATACCCAGCGAATTTCCTGATCCATATAGAGCAGTCAAGAGAAATTTGTGGGAGTGCAGTTTAGAAGAGAGAGAGGCTTCCAGATACCTTTCCATCATGTTGGCAGGTAACCCCATGCTTTCCTGGCCAGGCCCTGTTTACTGGAAATCTCCATCCAGTGCCATGAAGAAAGCACAATTCCCCCCACTGCACTGTGCTCATTACCAAGAAAAATGATGCTTTGATGGTCTTCCAGCAAGAGAGAACCATCTATTTCATTTGGAAGTTTGGTAATTGATTAGGGCAATAGATTTTCTTCAGGGCAGCCTCTCTGGGAGAGTCTGGCGAGGGCACAAGATTTACATACATCAGGCTCACTCTGCCTGCAGAGTCTGTCTCAGAGGATGAGATCACAAGGCCATTACTAGGGGGGAGGGAGCTGCAGGGGTGGGAAGGCAGAGTGGAATTCCCAGACATCATTTCTCAACAGTGAGTGCCATGGCTAGTTCAGAATGTCTTCAGGTGTTTTTCTGTCAGTAACTTGTAAGTGAATACATTGCCATAGGTCTGCCTATTCTGGGTGTGATTGGAGCAGGTGATTCTTTGAAGGTCTTTCTTGACCAATCTTTAGTGTAGATGGGCCCCATATTTGCCATTACCTTGTGTGGTTGCCAATCAAAGAGGTGTCCAACAATGGCTACAATAGTCCATGGCTGCAGTGAAGGGATGTCCTGGGAACTTGTATCATGGGGCCACCATGGAGGGCAGCAGAGCAAGCTTTTAGAGTCCACCTGCTCTCTATCTGGGGCATGTCCTAATCTTGATACTACCTTCTCTCCCAACCAACCTTCTCTCTCCCTCTCTCTTTCTCTCTCTCTTTCTCTCTCTCTCCCTCCCTCCCTCCCTCCCTCTCTGTGTTTATGTGTGTGTGTGTATGAAAACATGCTGTAAGAAAAACTTTCAAACCTATTTACCCCCTGTAAATATAAACCATTATGTTCTCTTTCTCAGAGGAATATTCACTTTAAGCCTTATCACCTACTCTCTGATAAAGAAACATCCAGCTTTAATGTACTGATAAGATGTTGGGGAACAAAGCACATTCTATAATAATAGTTCCTTCACGATGACACTACACATTGTGTAGTGTGTAGTGATGTCGTCCTTCTTTGGCCACAATGCCACCCTCTACACTAATTTAGCCAATAGGACTCTGATAGAAAGTTAACTGTGATACACAGAAGTTTGAATTTAGCCCCAAACGCAAAGGTGAAAGGGTAAAAGTGTTTGGATTTTTTACTTACGTATGTGTAAGAATGATGGATGAGGGGTGCTTACATTGCCTGGCTCCAGATGTCTGAGTATTCCCAAGAAGAGTCAGAACTGGGGCCCCACACTGAGTAGGGGCAGCAAGATCTATGTCTGGGGTGTCTGAGGAAATGAGTGTTCGTCTGGTCACTGCCTTACTGTACTGACTCAGCTCATGACAGAGAAAGTCTCTGCCCTGGTCAGCCGATGGACCCAATTTCTGAGGGGATCCCACAGACTAAGAGAACAACATCTCATACCCTTTCTCTATCCAACACATGAGCCCTATGCCTAAAGCGGTGAGAAACTGTGCCCTTCTTGTCCCTCCTTGGGTAGGGATCCTACCTTTTCTACCTGTATTTCCTAGTTTCATCTCTGGAACCAATGAGTTTGTCCTAATCGGACCAATAGCAGGTGGAAAAAAATATTTTCCCCAAGAATGATACTGTGGAGGAAGATATCCACTCTGACAAGATATAAAACTGGCCTTGTAGATGAACTTGCTTCAGTAGGACATGCTGTAGATGAGCACTCCAGTGCAGACCTGGCCTGTATTACTTGTTGAGCACAGGGTGACAGTGGCAAGCATATCTGTCAATCAGTGAACTTTATTGAGCATCTATAATCTTCAAGTCTTAGTTCTACAAAGGATCTGATGGCAAATAAAGCCATGCCTAGTTGATTCATCATAGTACTACTACATAGTTTCCACAAAGTACTATCCCTGTAGTAACTACCGGAAACCCCATATTACTTACATGTCTCTGAGGTAGCTTTTAATGTACCCACTAATATCTATTGACATATCAATTGATACATTAATAAATGTATTTATCTGTACCCATCATGACTATGTTCTTTCTCCTACTCCCTCTGGCTTATCAAAAATAGAAATGCAAGATTCAGTGATTCTCTTGAAACAGTAAGAACCCCATTAAGTGTCACAATAGCACTGCTTCCTCCTGAGACAGGTTGAGGAGGAAGTGTTGACTGAGCAGAATTAGCACACCCTTCACCTGCAAATTCAACCATCCTGAGGTATGTGCCTGGCCCTGCAGCACTGGGTGGGGCAAACAGGAAATATATATTCAGTGAATGATTGAAAATAAGATTTTTCAGGCATTTTTAACACAACTGTGAATTCTGGATGTTATGATATTGAAGAAACTGCTTTGTCAATACTGACTGTAGCATCAGTCTAAAATGAGTTGTAAGGAGCAATGATTATAGAGTATAGACAGGGTGTCAACTTGCCATCAAAAATATGGGTTCTAAGCTTAGTTAACACCAACTAGCCAGGTTAGCCTTGGTCAGGTCTTTTAATCTGTCTGAGCTTCTGTTTCCTCATGAGCTAGACTGGGAAATGAAGCATGAAAGAATCAATAGGAGGGTGTTTAGGTCAGTGAAATGGCTCATACCTGTAATCCTAGCACTCTTTAGAAACCAAAGTGGCTGGATCTCTTGAACTCAGTAGTTCAAAACCAGCCTGAGCAAGAGGGAGATGCCATCTTTACAAAAAGTAGAAAAAACTAGCCTGGTGTTGGGCTTGTTGCCTGTAGCCCCAGCTACTTACGAGGCTAAGACAAAAAAAGGATTGTTCAAACACAAAAGTTCGAGGTTGCTGTGAGCTACAATGACACCACAGCACTCTACCCAGGGCAACAGAGTGAGACTCCGTCTCAACAAAAAGGAAAAACAAAACAAATGGGGGTGGGGGGAGTGTGCAGTTAGGATGAAACAAAGTGGGAACATCCCAGCCAACACCTGGGCAGCTCAACCCCATGGATGAAGTCATGTGGGACCTGGCAGGGCAGGCCAAGCACAGCCACAAGGTGGTAGGGTGAGGGGGTTTCTGCCATGCCAAGTAGAAGGATGTGTTGATGCCATGCCAGAGTGGATAAAATAAACTCATCCTGAATTTATTGTATATTTTTCCTTTTATTTTCTTTTCCTCCCTCCCTATCTTTCTCCTTTCTTCCTTCCTTCCTCCTTCCTTTTTCTTTTAGCCAATAGTCAGTCAATATCATAAGATAAAAAGGTCACATGGGCAACAGTTTAGAAGCCTTGATTCACTTCCTAAAAATGCCATTTAAATAATGTGTAAAGCTGGCCAAGCTTCACATTATTTCTCAATTCCTCAGCTTCCTCATTTGTAAAGTGAAGGGTCAGGACCAAAACCTTTCGGGACCACAGGAAGAGAGAAAGAAAAAAGACCAGCTTTCCAAACCTCTGCACTGTTCTCAACCCAAAAAAGGGAATTCCTTCTCTGTTTTACACAGGGGAGGAGACGCCATAATACTTCATTTGAAAAGAACAAAGGATTCTTTTTGTTGTTTAAAAGCAAAAAAAAAAAAAAAAAATTAGAAACCCGCAGGATTAGTTGATCCAGAAGGTCCTGTCCCACAATGGAGTGGTAGGTTTCTACTATCCATGGATTTCTTGACACAAAAGAGACCTTGCGCCTGATGCTGCAAAGTAAAGACAGGAGGAGAACAAGAGTCTGTGGCTCCAAGGAGCTGACCCAGCTTGGCGATTAACTGCGGGAGTTAAGCTGGTGTTGGGGCGCCAGGAGGCATAGCCCTCTGAGAAGGAGCAAACCAGAATCAGGCTGCTGTGAGCAGAGAAAGCTTCCCGTAGGAGTAGAACTCAATCAAGCTTTGGAAGGTGAGCACTATCTAGAAAAGAAAGCACACCCCAGACAAGAAGGGCCACTGCTTCCACCCACTGGTTGTCACTGTGAGCTGGGCACAGGGACACAGAGGTAAGCAAGATTGGCAGGGTTCCTGTGGCCCTCGGCACGTACAGTTTGGTGCAGTGTGCATAACTCACAGAAGGGCACAGTGGTCTCAGGGCCCAGCTCCATTTGGTGGGCTTAATGGTGAGGACAGAGCCTTTCCCATGAATTCATCTGACTCTAGTTAGCTGGGAGAAGGCTGCCTGAGTCAGCAGCAGGGCAGACAAAATGACCTCCCGAAGTAACTTCTCATGAGACACAGCCCTGGCTGATTCGGTTTGGCAGGAATTTCAAGACATTCCAATATCTGCACAAAGGGCAGACCCTCACCCCAGCCAGGCTGACCTCAGCCTTCCCCTCCCAACAGATAATTAAGCCTTTAGGTCTCCAAAGCAAGCCCTGTTGTGGGTAACCCTTGGAAGTGACATGCTGTTTTCTGATGGGAATTAAAGGGTCTGAAGTGGCCAAAAGGCTTCTCAGCAGGAGGGTTTGTTATTCTTTTAATTGTGGCATTAAACCTCAGCTAACATTGCATAAACATTCATGCTGCTATCCAACTTGCCGAATTAGCTTCTTCTGACTCGCTTTATCACAGCCAGGGCCAGAGGTGAAGGCGGCCACCAATTCCTGGCTAGAAGTTGTAAATTCTGGAACTTGAGTAACTCCATACCCAACCTTCCCACCCAGAGCTTTCTCGCCTTTTGAGTGATGCCTGGAATTCCACCTTTGGGACTTGGGGCATTCTACTGACAACCTGAATCCCTCTTTCCCTAGGAGGAAATATTACCTAAATTCATAAAAGTGTGCAAAAATTAGAAGTTTGCTGGTTATAGAGAACAATTAGAAAACAAACAGTTGGCTCAAGAGGGCAAGTACTGTAAGAATAATGTGCTTTATTGCAACTGTTGCAGAAGATCATTGAACTGGAATGTACAAATTAATACCATATCTTAACCTTGACATCTTAAATTAGATATCTTAACTCCAAAATTCTAATACCAGTAATAATGAACACACCATCTAGATTCAATCTGTTTTTTACTCCATCTTATAGAACAAAGAATAAGAAATATATTTTCCCAACTGCAATTCTATTCTTTACAACAACTATTACCAACCTGCCAAACCTAACATAACACAGCTCTGGGTTACTATGGGGCTTCTGAAACATCTTTGAGACCATCTGTGTCATTGCCCAGCTGAGGCAAATAGGGTCCTTGTTCTCTGTGTGCTACACACTTTAGCTTTCACATTTTATTAAATACCTTGATTTTTAAAAGAAATGGGTAATACTTTCTTTTCCATTCTTGTGATACTTTACTAAGAAGAATGTGTTTCAACTCCTTCCAGGTTGATATAAAAGATCTAAAGTCTCCATCTTTATATGGCTGAATGGTATTCCATGGTATACATATGCAACAGTTTGTTAATCCATTCCTGGGTTGGTGGGCATTTAGGCTGTTTCCACATCTTGGTGATTGTAAATTGAGCTGTGATAAACAATCTAGTGCAAATGTCCTTATGATATAAAATGATTTTTTTTCTTCTGGGTGCTAATATGAAGCCAATGGATGATCTAATAGTGATTACTGTTAGCTGCTAGCCCACAGCCCACATAAGAGAAGAACTCAATTCAATTCAAGTTGGGGAGAGAGGGAACAAGGGAGGGGAGAGAAGGGATGAGGAAGGGAGATTGGTGTGCTCCCACTCAGTGTAAGAGTATATGGCATACCCTTGGGTTCAGGACACAATTACAAGAGGGACTCTACCTAACAAATGCAAACATTGTAACCTGGTTGCTTGTACCTTCACATTAACCTGAAATAAATACATACATATATAATTTTAAAAAGAAAGAAATAGATAATAATCCTTTTTTAAAAAAAATTACATATCGGCTCGGCACCTGTGGCTCAAGCGGCTAAGGCACCAGCCACATACACCTAAGGTGGCGGGTTCGAATCCCCAGCCCGGGCCCGCCAAACAACAATGATGGCTACAACCAAAAACTGGCCGGGCGTTGTGGTGGGCACCTGTGGTCCCAGCTACTTGGGAGGCTGAGGCAGGAGACTCGCTTGAGCCCAGGAGTTGGAGGTTGCCTTGAGCTGTGATGCCATGGCACTCTACCCAGGGGGATAGCTTGAGGCTCCGTCTCAAAAAATAAAATAAAATAAAATAAAATAAATAAAAAATTACATAT
>CAUYQV010127833.1:0-23475 GCA_963574575.1 Galagoides demidoff
GGGCGTTGTGGCCGGCGCCTGTGGTCCCAGCTATTTGGGAGGCGGAGGCAGGAGACTCGCTTGAGCCCAGGAGTTAGAGGTTGCTATGAGCTGTGATGCCATGGCACTCTACCCAGGGGGATAGCTTGAGGCTCCGTCTCACAAAAAAAAAATAAAATAAAATAAAAGAGAAAAACATAAATATGAACTCACTTGATGATTTTATTTTCTATTTTAGGGGTTAAATAAAATAATTAAAGTGTTTCTGTCTGACAGGATCTGAACGGGTTTGAGGCCAGGCTCTACTGGGAGGAGGACTTTTGGTGACCAGACTCAACTCAGCTTCTCTTCTTACTGACATTCACTGCCCCCCTAGCAAACCCGAAACTTTGTAGCTTATGGAATGCACACCCCTTTGAGGTAATATGTTACTCAAGCATATCCCTTAGAGACTCATTACCTTTACCTCTCTACTAAAAAAAGAGATTTATTGAATGCTCTAGCCATACAGAATAATCCCCTATAAAGAGTTCCAGCAAATCAGTAAATTCCTTTCTTTTCTTTCCTTTTTCTCCATCTTTCTGGGATCTTTGAATGACAGGCTTAGTGCTATAAGTGGATGCTTAAGGGACCCAGCCATTGGCCCAGACCTGCTGCTGCCTATGGAAAGCCCTGAGAGCACATGGCAGGTGTTTTGCTGAAGAGCAGAGCCAATTGTCAAAGGCCTCCTTGAATGGCTTTCTCTCTGTCCATCTTCCCTTCCCCAGGGCCATGTTCCCACCCCAGTCCAGTGCCCTGAATTGACCTCATCAGAGAAAGCCCTAGAGATTGGGCAGTATCTCCTCTGAGCTTCCTTTTCTAAAAAGGAGGGGGAGCCAAGAATCCACTCAGGTTGGAGGGTAAGGGCAAAGGTTTATAGGGGTGGGGGCTGAGTCTCTGTGCTGAGAGGCAGCTATGGCTGCCCTTGGCCATTGTGATATTGTCAAACTTGCATCTCCCTGATTTTCCTTACTCCTTCCTCCTGTCTGAAATCTGCCAGGTCAAAGCTCTTACACTTCACTCCAAGTAGTCCCCTCTTCAAGCCAGCAAAGTCTGCCTGTCTGCCTGTCTCTCCTCTCTCTCTGGGTCATATAAACATACACACACACACACACACCCACAGGTTGTGTCTGATTCATTTCTCTGATCCCAGAGTCCATCATAGGGGTGCTTAGGAGCTTCCTGTGGATTGAATAGGTTTTTAAATTTTAATGTTATTTTCTAATAAATAGCACACTGAATTCATAAATAAAAATATCTTTCACTGATACGTCTCGCCCTTGTCCAGTTCATCTCACCCCAACACCTCCATTGATAACTGTGTCTGCTACAGTATTTATCCTTCCATTGTTTCTTTGTTCTTATTCCTCCCTCCTTTCCAACACCAAAGATAATGTTCTGCTTTTATATTCCCATTATAACCTGGAAGTTTTTAAAGTAATAAATTTAAAATATTTATCCATTTTGTTTTTCACAATAAAGCATGTATAGCTACAACCCCATGCTTGCTAGAATAACTTATCTCTAAAAGAAAAATGTATGCAACCATGGCCTCTTCCTGAGAGAAAGGTTTCAGGAGAGAAATTGTCCTGGTGATGGTAGAATCCTTAGCCCCAAAGAAAACCAGGCTTGGGAAGCCCGAGAACCCAGGTGAGCACAGAAACTCTCTTACCAGGGGTTCTGAGAGCTGAGACAGCAGCCAGCCCCAACTTGCACTTATGAGAAAGAAAAAATAAGCATTTTTCGGAGTCAGAAAAAATAAAGCATGGCTCAGAGGACCGTCCCCACCCCTGCATGACTTCCGGCTTGTGTCAGTGAGTTCCACCCGAACCTGCAATGCAGAGCATGTACACTGAGATTCATGTCAGGGAATTGGCTTACAGAATTATGGAGGCTGACTAGGTGAGTCCAAATTCGAATCTGGCGAGCAGGCCACTGGGAAAGGCAGGCTGGGACCCTGTGACAGGATCTGAAGACGCCATCCACAGACAGAATTTCTTCTTCAGGAAAGCCTCAGCTCTGCTTACCTGAATGAAATCTCAGG
The DNA here is from genome assembly GCA_963574575.1 of Galagoides demidoff. Taxonomy (NCBI): domain Eukaryota; kingdom Metazoa; phylum Chordata; class Mammalia; order Primates; family Galagidae; genus Galagoides; species Galagoides demidoff. The sequence goes on from CAUYQV010127833.1 coordinate 2,063, forward strand.
CCCACCGGGCTATCTAGGACAACCTCCCTTACCCCAGTTAGCTGACTAATGCCATCTACGAAACACCTTCCTAGCAGTACTTAGACTAGCCCTTGGTTGAATTGCTGAGGACTGTAGCCTCGCTGAGTTGGCACCTCCAGCTGCCGATCACACTTAGCTGGGGAGACTGTGAGAGCAGAGGTTGTGTATGGCCGCTGGGGAGGGGGTGCTAGAGCCTTTTAGTGTTATTTCCCACAGGATAATATCTCAGGGTAATCCCTGCCCCAGTTCCTTCCCTCAGCAGAATGAAGCATTTTTTGGTCAGTGTCATCTTGATTGGTACTTGACTTTCCTCACAGACTCTTCGGAAGTGACCCTGTTAACCTGTTTTCCAACTGAGGGGCTCTCTTGTCATAAACAACAGTAGGAACTGAGATATTTTCCCCTGTCCTCATCCTGGTCGCTAAGGGGTTAAACCTGCTGCAGCTTCTGCTGACCCTCAGGGGTTTCAGCCCCAACTCCCAGGCCATTAATCATCTGGGGGCTCTGGGCTGCCGGGAACAACACTTACTAGCAATTAACCTGCAGTGGAGGGAGCATTGTTTCCCCCGCCTGCACCCCTCATCTGCACGCCCAATTACTCTAAATTAACATTTACCAAGCAAAGTGCCTGTTAATTGGAAGGGCAGTGGAAAGAAAGGCCACACACCTACCCAATCTAACTTAATAACCTCAATAGCAGCCATTAATTAACGAGGTTGCCTTTCCATTCAGACCTTGTTTAGACAGTTAACTACGTGTCTGTGTTTCTGAGCTCAGCCCTGCACCCATCCCCCCGCAGCCCCACTGCCAGCAGCTCAGAAGATAAAAAACAGTCATAAATACAACTTCACTTTGAAGAATGTCCGCACTGGCCAGGGGCCTTAGGGATTCCCAGAGACAACCTTCTTAGTGTCCAGAGGGGGAAACTGAGGCCAAGCAAGGTCCCAGAGTCCAAGGCAGACACTAGCTGGGGTTGTCCCGCTGGGCCTCATCGCACTTCGCTTGTGAACCGATGTGGCAGCAGCTCAAACTTAGGTTTGCGGACAGACACTCAGGAATCTCGGGGCTGGGGAAGCGGAAGGAAGGTAGGTGCCTCTGCAGGTGGGCCCCGGGGTGGAGCCCCCGCCCCCACCCGCCCCGCCAGCCCAGCGAGCAGAGGGGCCTCCTGGACACCCCTCGCTGGACTCTGGGCCCCACCCAGTCCTGCCAGTCCTGACGCTCGCAGGCGTCCAGCTCTTCCTGTCCTGCCCTCCCTCCCCAAGAAAAGTCCCCTGGGTGGGGCCTGCTGAGCTCCCTTCCTGCGGCTGGGGCCCAGCCTGCCCCGCCTCCAGGGCGCCTCCTCTGACTCTCCAGTATCACTCCTAGTTGCTCCCTGCAGCCCTGGAATACTCTCGAGAGACGCCTACCCTGAAACAGCCCTGCTTTCCCCACGATCTCCTCCAAATGGACATCACACTCACCGCCTAGTTTCACCTCCACTCATTGTTGCCATAGGTGACCTCTTGCGTTCAACTACTCCCCTCTCCCCCAACATTCTTTCCCAAGTTCAAAATAACCTCCCTGTTACTAATACAGGAAACACACTTTAGGTTTTTTATTTATTTTTTTGAGACAGAATCTCACTCTGTCAGCCTAGCTCACAGCAACCCCAAAACTCCTGGATGCAAGTGATCCTCTTGCCTCAGCCTTCCCAGTACCTGGGACTATAGGCCACAACACCCAGCTGATCTGGGGGGGGGTCTTACTCTTGTGCAGGCTGGTCTTGGACTCCTAAACTCAAGAGATCCGCCTGCCTCGACCTCCCAGAGCGGTAGGATTACAGGTATGAGTCACCCACTGCACTGGGCTTCAGTTTTTATTTTTAATACGACCTTTTTGTAGAATTTTCTATGTTGATCACTCCCTCTATCCCTCCTTCCTGAAACTCAGCTTCTGTAATGGTGCTATGTTTTACAGGCAGCTGCCTATCTCCTCTGGACTTTCTGGGCTGGGCCCCTTCTCTTCCCTTCACATATTCTCCATGGGCAGCCTCATCCATTCTGTAGCTTCTGTTACTAACTAGATGAGGAGGAGGAGAAGGGAGGGGAATGACAACCGTGACCCCGGAATCTCTATATGGGGCAAGGATCTGATTCCCGAGGCTCAGACTCAAATCCAGTCACCTGGGAGACACCTCCTTTGGGAGTCTCACAGGCACCTCCCACTCCTCATGTTCAAAATGAGCTTATTATCGCCCCTTTTCCTGCTTCCGCTCCAGGGCTTCTCATCTCATTAAAAGCGCTATCATGCACATCGGAGTTGGCCTGCCCAGCTCTCATGTCCAATCAATCAATCTTCAGTGCAAGAAACCTCTGCTCCCACTGCGTTCCCTTAGCTGTGACAAATTCCAGTCTTACCTCCGGAGAGGCAGAGTTATCCTGCTAAACCTATATTTTATCAAGTCACACCCTTCAGAAGGTCAAGCTCTTTAGAACATCTCATAAGCCAGACTCCTCAAGGTCACCAGCTAACATGATACACTGTGAAAATTCCTGAACTCTACCAGCATTCTAATCTAAGCTCAGTTTTCTCATTGAAGAAAAAAATAAACATGCCCTCAACAATGTCGATTCTTAGAACTTGGAGATTCTTTTCCTAATTAAGTCCTGTCACATTTCTTTGAGGTAAGTAGTAGTATCCTCATTTTATAAATGAGAAAATCTGAGTCTCAGGGAGTCCAAGTTCACAAGCACAAGAAGGCAGGATTTGAACTCGGGTCTGACAAATCCCGTGTTCTTTCCAAGATCCCACAGCTGAACAATTTGAGGGAGCAGAGGTGGGGGATTCCAGTGACTCAGCGACCCTTCTGACCAGCCACAAATGCAAATGTCTTTTTCTGTGTGACACTGGGGATGTGAACCTAGGGCCTGAGCCCCCACCTGAGCTCTGGTCAGAGAGAGCCTGCTCCCACACCTTGTCTCAGATGGAATAGGGGTGACAGATGAGCAGAGGATCAATAGCCATCTGTCCAGGCTCCACTGACAAGCTAATCTTTTCAGTAAACATTTCATTAGCTCCTGCCAGGCTGCACCTGCCCACAGGAGAGGCAAAGGAACGGGGTGGGGGAGGGGCCTCTGCTTTATCCTGTGGCTTCAATGTCAGCAGGGACTCAGCTAGAACACCCCTGCTGCACACTGGGGGAATCCAAATCATCCCCAAGGTTTTCATAAATTCTGAAGACTCATGTTGGTTTCCTCTGGCTCTTCCCCAGAGAAGCTTTCGTGACCACCACCCAAACGCGGCCTCCCTGGACCATATCCCATTATAACAACTTTGGCTTTGTCTCCATCAGACTGTTACTGTCGCTGCTACTGTTAATGTCAGTTGTATTGTATGTGACATATATAACAATACTTGCGTACTAACGATGATAGCAAATGTCTACTGAGCACCCACTACCTGCTAGGCACCGTGCTGAGTGTCTCACGTGCATTCTCCTTTGTAAACCCTCAACAGCCCTATAACATAGGTGCTATTATACTCTCTCCTATTTTGCAGATGAGCAAAGAGTCCCTGAGGGGTTACTGGAGAAGAAGGGGTGAAAGCCTCTCACTCCAAAGACGGAACTCTTACCAAATCGCATGAGCAATTGGTGGGAGCTTCACCACTGGGTCGCCTGTGCAATGGTGGTGGGGTTTTTTGTTTGTTTGTTTAAGTGATCTAAGGTACTGTGTAAGAGTTTGTTTAGCTGTTATTGTTCCCAAGCCAGTGGAGATATAAAGCTGGTTTTTGTTTATTGTCAGTGAGAAAGGACACTGGGATTTGTTTTTTCATGGTTTTTTCCCACCCATTCCTAGGAACAGAAAAAGGAGTGATGCTTAATTTTGCTATGAAAATTCATCACTATCCTCCTTACAGCTTCCCCAGATTGCTTCTGGCAAATTCAGCTAGTTTGGCTGATCTCTCTCTTATCTCCCTTTTCTCTGCTTCTTAGAAGCAAACCAGGTCCAGAAAGTCTCCTTATGTTAGCCCATATCCCCTGCCATGAACCCCCTGCTCTGAACAAGGGATTCCAGTTTTACACGTCAGGGGGTACCCCTCATTTTTGAGAATTATGTCTATTTGCTGTGTTGGGGGTCTGTGGCCTCTGTATTTCCTCCTGAGTTCTCCCCTGTTCAATCTCCTATTTTATTTCCATGGCTTTGGACAGCTCTTACAAATAATTTTAGGTTTGGAGTTTGGGTTGTCTCTATAATTCAATAAAAATTGTTGCTTTTGGATGATCTCCAGGAAGAGAAAAGGGAAATATTGACATCCCGCTGTGAGGTGACCCTATGGGAATTGGGGTGAACCCTGTAGCTGGCTGTTGCTAGTCAATTGTTATGTATCGGCTGTTGTTTCCGTGATGAATTATCTTCCCTTATAATTTACTATTTTTTTTTGTTCTGAGTATTTATTTTTTGTCTTATTTTCTCATGTCATCTTCTAATATATTGAATAAAATAGACACGTCTTTCCTAACTTGCTGTTTGTCTTAGGGTATTGAGATTTGTGGTCCCACTTGTTGTGAAATCCTAGGAGTGTCATCAGCAGGACCAAGAAAAGAATTCTCCAACAGGTGCTGATGGGGGGACTGGGACTCTGAACTGTGTCCCCACCAGGGAACCTCCAACCAGTCTGCACCTTGTAAAAGATCCCGCTTGGGTCAAGCTCTTTTGTATTAAAGTCTGCTGGATGTTCCTTTTGTATTTAGTGAAAAGTTCTGGCTCTGAAAACTTGGTTGTCAGGAGGGAGGCTTGATCTGGGAAAACTGACCCCCGGGCTCGACAATAATTAGTTCAGGTTAATTATTGGCAATCTGTAGATTTGCAGCAAGGGAGCCTAACTCTTCCCTTAAGCAGAGGCCTCTAGAGGTTTCTTTTATGAGCTCTGACCCCTGAGGGAAGGCTTAAAGTAATGAATTTTCCTGTAATCAGATTTGAGGGTTGTTCCCTGAGCCATGCAGTCAATTGAAGAATTGAGCACTGACTGGTTTATTTGGCCACAGTATACAGAAGATGCTGCTGCATCTGATAAACAGGCCATGAGCCACTGGAAAAGTGGCTGACATTTTAGAGACACCTACCCCTGGGGTTAGAGAGAGCAGTTTTTTTTTTTACTATTTATTATTATTTTATTTTTTGCAGTTTTTGGCCATGGCTGGGTTTGAACCCACCACCTCCGGCATATGGGCCCTGTGCCTTACTCCTTTGAGCCACAGGCACCACCCAGAGCAGTTTTATTTTTGAGGAGATACCACCTGGGAGCTATTCAGAAAAGAGTTGGATAGTTGTCTTTTGAGCACGGGGGAGTAAGAGTTCTCCTTATTCTTGAGGGGAATCTTGGGAGATTCGCCTTAAACTTGAACTTCTTTCCTATGAGAGCAATACAGTCTCTACAATACATGTTTACAAATATTTTGTTCAGTATTTATTTAGCATTCATTCATTTGTTCTTTCATTTGTTCATTCCACGGAAGGCACTGGGGATGTAGAATGCAGGACACGTGGCTCATACGGGCTTCTGCATCATGGAGGAAAACAGATGCTTTGTGTGGATTTGTGTGGTGTGAACAAGGGGGGTTACAAGGACAAAACCCACAGAGGCCAGGCAGGCCACGGGGGTGAGCCGGCATGAAGTGAGGCTCCCAGGCCCCGCTAGTGTAAGCCACAGTTGCCTCTGAGCTCCCGCCAACTGGTGCTGACCTTGTGGCCCAACACTAGCACATCTTCCAGTTTTTCAAAAAAATTTAGGCTGGGTGCAGTGACTCATGCCTGTAATCCTAGCATGCTGGGAGGCCAAGATGGGAGATCTCTGGAATTCAGGAGTTCGAGACCAGCCTGAGCAAGAGTGAGACTCTGTCTCTACAAAAACAGAATAAAACTAGCCAGATGTGGTGGCAGGTGCCTATAGTCCCAGGTAGTCAGGAGGCTGAGGCAAGAGGATCGCTTGAGTACAAGAGTTTGAGGTTGCTGTGAGCTATGATGATGTCATGGCACTTTACCCAGGGCAACTGAGTGAGACTCTGTCTCAAAAAGAAAAAGAAAGAAAACTTAGAAATCCAGATTTTCTTTTTGATAAAAACCTCTATTTAAACATTTTGACTCATATTTTTATTAAGCAGTCTATGGGCCAGACAGCACATTTCAGCAGTCCACATCCAGCTCATAGGCAGCTGAATGTCACCATACGTATGTGGATATTCTGTTTAATAAACACACCTACAAACAAGATAAAAGGAAAACGTCACAGAATTTAGAGAACAAATTTTAGAGGAAGGGAGTAAAGCTGGGGGAAGGAGAGAAGTATTTATACCAGAAGCCCATGGCAAAGTGACTAGTACAATCTGTCTTAAGAATAAAAGGAGACGACTGCCTCCTGGAAGTTAAGGTGAACAGGGAAATGTGTGGGGTAAAAATACCGGGTATCAGCCGGGTGCGGGGGCTCACACCTGTAATCCTAGCGCTCTGGGAGGCCAAGGCAGGTGGATTGCTTGAGTTCACAAGTTTGAGACCAGCCTGAGCAAAAGCGAGACCCTGTTTCTACTAAAAATAGAAAAACTGAGGCAAGAGGATTGCTTGAGACCAAATTGGAGGTTACTGTGAACTTGACTCTGTCTCAAAAAAAAAAAAAAATACAGGGTATTATCTGATAAAAGGACATCTGCCATGTATTTGATTTTTTTCTAATGTGATAGACTAATTAGATGTGGTAAGTACTATTCCTTACCCAATTTCATTAAACACTGATGGCAGGTAAATGAGAGCACCTCCATTTTTCACGGAAAGAAACTGAGGCCAGGAGTGGTGGTGGTGAAATGACTTATGAAGCCGAGGCTTGCACTTGTACCCAGGTCATTGTAACAAGGCATTTCTCATAATACGAAAGTGGAATAAGCTGCTTTGGGAGATGCTGAACTTCATACCACTACAGGTTTATAAGTAGGAAATGGAAGAATACATGAGGTTGATGCAAGAGGGAGTTCAAGTGTGCAGTGGGAGTCAGACCTGAGGTCTGACCTCCTAATGAGCCTAGGTTGGGGAAGGGGCATCGATAGTCCTGGGACCTGTCCTGCCCTTCACTCCCCTTAGGAAATTCTTCCTAATGTTGAGCGGAAATCTGTGTCATGGGTCCAAACTCTGTCCCCTGCACAGCTGGAGGAGATAATGACAGCATCTAGCATGTGCCAGGCTCTATGCTGGGCTCTAGGGCCATGGTGATGACTCAGAAACCAACCTGAGTACACAGACAGGCAAATGGACAGTTGTGTTAGTTTTCCTCCTACCTGCCCTCTGGAATCCTCTGGCCTCTGGAATTCTCTTGAAGCCGAAAGAGGCAGTTTCCAGCATGCTAATTTCTTTCCATCCACTTCAAGTACCTATTTCTTTTTTTCCTTTTTAACTAAAAAATGTTTTTTGGTGGAGATGGGGTCTTTCTATGTTGCCCAGGTTGGTCTCAAACTACTGGCCTCAGAGGATCCTCCGGCCTCAGCCTCCCAAATCACTGGGATTACAAGTGTGAACTACTGAGTGTGGCCCATCCTACTTCTGCTTTACTGACAGTTTTTTCTGGTACTGGAAGAACTGGGTGGGAATAGGGTGAGCCTGGGGAGTGATCATTAGCAGTAAGGGATGGGAATCTATGGATAAATGTCACAAGAGCCCTGTGTCCCCATGGGAGGACTCTCAGGCTGGGCTTCACAGGTTTTTTGGTTTTTTTTTTAAATATATATTTTTAGAGACAGAGTCTCACTTTGTTGCCCTTGGTAGAGTGCTGTGGCATCACAGCTCACAGCAACCTCCAGCTCTTGGGCTTAGGTGATTCTCTTGCCTCAGCCTCCCAAGTAGCTGGGACTACAGGCACCTGCCACAATGCCCAGCTATGGGCTTCACAGTTTTTCAGAGAGTCTCCCATAGCTGCCTTCTTTGGCTTTTGGAAGCCAATTCTCTGTCTTATTTTTTTCATTTCCTTTCTCTGCCACCTGAAATCACCTTCCAAATAAACTCCTTACACCCAAGTTCATTCCTGCCTCACGGTCTGCTTTGGGGAAAACTTAAGGAAATTAAAACTAAAACACACACTCCCCCATTCTGCAGAGGGGAAAACTGACATCTGGAAAAAGGTCAATGATTTGTCCAAGCCACCCTAATAGTGAATGGCAGACAACATTTTGATTCCAGGCTGGTGGCCTGAGCTGAACCCCACAGTATCCCTTCACACTGCCTCCCAGTCTTCCCAAGACCTACATCATCCTTCAGTTCTTTTTTCTTTATAGAAGGATTCAAAGGTAACAAAGTCAGAATTTGGGGTATTTTTCCAGATCTGGGAATTTTTCTTCCATTACACTTCTGGTATTGCTGCTAATCTATTCTGTTTTTTCCATCTGTGGTACCTTTTATTCATAGGTTGGATATTTGTTATTTGTAGCCATTTCTGTTATTCACTTTGTAAGTCTGTCTGCCTCACTGATTTGGTTTTGTGCAGTGTTAAGTTCGTTGCTTATTACTTTTGATTTTTTTTTCTTTTTTGACTGCCTTAGGCTCTTGAGTAGCTGGGACTACAGGCACCTGCCACCATGCCTGGCTAGTCCTATTTTTAATAGAAATGGGGTCTCACTCTTGCTCAGGCTGGTCTTGAACTCTTGAGTTCAAGCAGTCTGCCCACCTTGGCCTTCCAGAGTGCTAGGATTACAGGAGGGAGCCACCGCGCCTGTCCTGTCACACAAGGCTTCATGTTGTTTGTTTCTCTATATATTAGCACATCCTTGAGTAAAGAGATCTGTCTAGGCCCAGTGTTGGAATCTTCTAGAAGTGAGCATTATAATTAATGTCCTCTTAGTTATGAGCTGGCCTGTTTCTCCTTTCTGATCAAGATAGTTGGTGCATTATGTACAAAGCAACTGATGAGTTGTCAGTGAATAATCATTTCTTCTTCCAGGGGAGTGTCCCGTTTTAATCTCTCAGGAAATATAAGAGCCTCTACAGTCTGAACTTGGTAAAAAGCTTTTGGAAATGGATTTTTCAGCCATTCAAGTAGTGGTGAAACATCTAGGGACCTTGTGCTGCCTTTGAAGGCTGAGGTGTCTCTAGTGATCTAGGTGCACCTCATTTGGAAGGCACAAGAATGGCAAACCATGGGTCTCTAGGCCAGGGGGTACCTCGGACAGAGGCCAGTAAATAAGGACAGGGGCCTGACTGCCCTCTGATCCCTCCCTGACTTGGGGTTGTGCTCATTTCTTGTTTTTCTTTGCAGTTGCACATTTTTTCTTTCCCTTTCAGTAAGTCTTGTGAGTGATATGAAGAAAATTCTTGAGATGATGTTTCCATTCAACCCACCTCTTATTAGTCACTCGCTGACTTCAGACAGGAATTCTGTGTCTAATGTAGATTATAAAGATTATAAAGCATTTAGAAATAAAGGACAGAGATTCCAAAAGGGATTCTTTCTAGAGGGATGTGAGGCTCTTGAAAATGTCATTCTGAGTTAACTCTAATAAAGGAGATGAGAGAGAGGCAGCCACCCACACAGGCATGGTGCAGGGAAAGTGCTGGCTCGAGAGACATAACTGCTTCATTCCCAGGAAGGGATGAGGAAGTACACACATGCATGAATGAGGGACAGCAGGAACATCTAGGGACAGGGTCAGGATGATAGCCCAGAGAGGCTGAGACTTGTGAAAACTGACAAAAGGCTTTGCTGGCTCTGCTCTGTGCGAGTTCAAAATGCTTCTGTTGCAACAGAGTCCTTCAGCCCCAACAGTGGTGCATTTTTCCTCTGCACAGTATGGGGTTGCTCTGGTGGCCTCACAGTGCCATTAAAATCTTGGATGCCTTCGGTCTTTTGCTCTGCTGTCCTTTGTGGGTAGCTTCCACTCAGAAGGCCGCTTCCTAGCCCAAGATGACTGCCAGTGCACCTACCAGATCTTTGTTCCAGGCGGGAAGAAGAAGGAATTGGGGAAGAGCAAAAAGGGAACCTTTCAAATGTGTCAGTTCTCTCTAAAATAATTCCTCCTCCCCCTGTCCCCAGGGACTTCTGCGTATAACTGACTGACCACCCCTGTCTACAATGGAGGCTATAAAAATGACTTGGTCAAGTTTTGTAGCTGGGCGTGTTGCCACAGCCAACAATATGGGGAGTCTAATACTAAAGAAAAGGAAGGAATGGAAAATGGGCTTTTGACACACACAGAAGGGGGACAATGCACAAGGAAGGAAGCACAGTCGGGGTGCATGAAGTGCTGTTAAAAGCAACAGAAGCCTGAGACTAGAAGCCACAGTCAATTCACTTTGCTCTCTTGTCACCGTTAGAGGAAATTTCATACCCAGGATAGTCCAGGACACTGAGCAACATTTTAAATGATGATCGGTCCCAGCCCCTGGGTAAGTTTTGGCACAAGACAGTGAAAGGGACCAAGACAGAGAAATCCTAGGGAACTGGACAGGGGAGGGGATTGAACAGGAATTTTGTGAACTGTGTTTCCATACAATGTTGCTGGACGTTACATGAGAAAACAGCTCCCTGATGAAAAAATTGAGGAAACTGTGGATTCAATCAAATTATGCAGTTTATTTGATTGCAGAAACTTTGGAGTCATTAGTATGCTACTTGCCTGGTGATTTTTTTTTTCTTCTTTCTAAACAGGAGATCCCCAAACCTAGTTGATCATGGAACACACTTCCTACAGACAGCCCCATGGTATAAGTGTTCCACAGGGGAAACATCTGGGTAATAACAGTGTGGTCAGAAGCTAACCCCTTACTCTCAAAGTGTTGCCCATGGACTACTAGTATGAGAATATTTTTAGCCCCATTTCAGAACTACCAAGTCACAATCTGAGGCCCTGGCCTAGGAATCCTGCATTTTCTAAGCTCTCTGCGCCATCATGCTCGCCGGAGTCTGAGTTCACCAGGTGACAGAGCTGAGCCTCCACTTTACAAATAGCATGACTTGATCAATTTATATTCAGGTACCTCCTCCTGGCTCCCTCAAAACTCATTTTTCCTATCGCCATTTGGTACCTGGATAATTTTCTCAGCTCTGTTCAAAGCAGCTTGCATTTATCTTTATTGCTGTTCTCTCTTTATTGATTTAGGTCCATCTCTGCAATTCGTCAAGCTTGGATTGCATTTTAATCTTGTCCTCCAGAGTAGCCAAGATCCCTTCTAGCTTTGTATCACCCAGAAATCTGATTAGCTGGGTCTCAGTTCCATCCTTCAGGCCATTAATGATAATATTAAATGGTCCTGGTTTAACAAGAAGGTCTTCAGGGTTCTCAGTAGATCTATGGCTCCCATTTCTGCCACTAGCTTCTGCTTGGTGTAGTCATAGGTTGGGGCCACACCCAACATTTCAGTTGTAAGTTCTTGCTTCCTCATATACAAATCCATTCAGTAGTGAAAATCTATGTAGACCAAAAAAAAAAAAAAAAACCCTATTAGTTAGTTAATTATTTCATTCATTCAATAAACATTAGAGCAGCAAATGTCTTTAAGACACTAGCTTTTCCCTCTCAAACCAATGGCATGTTGACCTCAGGATGAAGGAGATTATAGCAAGTGTGTGCACAGAAGTATCAATTTTTATGTAAAATGCAACTCAGTTCCATCTCTGAGACATACTATTCTAGCTAGACATACTATTCAACCTCTAGACAAGAAGCTTCTACAGAATAGTGCAGGAAGAGCTCACTTTTACGAGCATTTCCTACGTTTCAATCACTGTTCTAATTTCTTTAGTTGTGTTAACTCACTTCCTGCTGATAATACTCCTATGGGGCGAGTGCTTTTGTCCGTTCCCTTCTCTAGATGAGCTGTCCAAGACACAGAGAAATCAGATAATGTGCAGAGGGGCCAGAGTTGGTAAGAGTCAGAGTAAGAATTCAAACTCAGCCAGACTGACTCCCTTGGCCACTATTCTGTACTGTTGTAGCAGGGATTGAATGGATTGTTTAGTGAGAAATGCCTACCCAGTGCTGGGAACCCAGAAATGATTAGAAAGACTGACCCTGGAACTGATGGGTTTTCATCAGATTCCTCCTCATCCCTGCTAATGTTCCCAAACACTATCATGCAATATTCTTTGCCCCTGTTTTACAGAGGAAAAAACAGAGGTTCGAAAATATCTCTGCCAGAGTCCAGTGTAGGTCCAGCTGAATCTTCCTGCAGTGAGGTTTGCCCCAGAGGGTATGAGCAAAACAGGTACCACATGAGAGGACTCTTGGAAAAGTGGGTGAAGAAACAAGCATGTGGGAGGGTCCCAGTGTTCAGTTGTTCCCCCCTCACCCCAGAAATTCTTTCTGTGGTCCCATTCTTAAACCTGTAGCAAGCCACGCTGACACTGTGGCACCAACTATGCTCCCCTTCTTCAGAGGAGCCTGAGTCTCCCGTGGCGGTGGCTGAGCTGAAGTGACCTCATTCAGGACTGGGCCAGACCTGATTCTGACAGCTCCACAAGACACAGCCCCTGCCTGCAGAGATTCAGGAGTGGAGCAGATGTCAGCCTGGGGGCAGAGATGGCACCAGAGCTGTGGTCTCCAGCTGGTGCATAGCTGTTCACCTAGTTTCAGGGACTGTAGAAGCAAGCTTCCTGGAGGAGGTGGCCTGGAGCTGGGTCCTGCTGGTTTAAGTGATAGTGGAGGTGTGTGCTGGGTGGGGGTGGGTTATGAGGGACAACAAACACTTACACCTTAGGGGCAGCTCTGATGGCCGTGACTTCTCAGACAAATGCCTCCAAACCCTCTGACATAGATCCATGTTTCACTTCATTCCTTCAGACTCAGCCCCTCAGCCAGGCACTCAACAGCTGTTTCCTGAGCTGCTGTACATCTCATTGGTCAGTTGAGGCCTGACAGCCAAGGTCCCCGCCCCTAGAATAAAAACCTGACAGGGCCATCCTGACCAGGGAGAGGAGGGCGGGAGGCTGAGGGGCCTTTGTTCTCTGAGCTACGACCACAAAGCGCCTTGTCCATCAGCCACAAGAGGGCGACCGTCACCCATACAACAGATATTCCCAAAGAGCCCAGAGCCTCTGTCTGGGAATCTGGGAAGTTGTGACAAATGACTTTGTTAAGGAAAGATGATAGGAATTCCCCTGCCCCGGAGCTTTTGAAAGCCACCTTGGAGGTGTGCTCCTGTCCTCAGGAACAGTCTAGTGTAAGAATGACCACCACCGGCTCTCCTGCTGGTGTCTGTCACCAGCATCCTTCCTGTGTGGAAAGAGGGAGAGACTGAGAAGAAGGGGACCCCATAGGGGGATAGATCTGACTCCCAGCCACGGAAGGTGCTCAGTGGCACAGAGCAGTGTCTCCCAAGAGGGAGGCGGCTTGTCTCAGTTCACAGGGTCTGGGTCTGGTTCCCACAGCGATTTGGTGTGTCACCTAAGGTGTATCCCACTATCTGTGCAGTGGGGTAGGTGGGGTGTGTGTGCCCTTCCAGCTCTGCCTCTCCAGGATCTCCCAGCCTGAGCTGTTTTGACCTGGGAGATCACTGACACAGGGAGTTGGGGAGCTCAAGAGTAGCCCCTGGTGCTATAGTGAGGGGCTGGTGGATACAATATGAATACAAAGATGGATAGATGGATGGATGGATGAACAAACAGATCACCAGACCATATTTCAGATCTGTAGCTTCAGTAACGTAATTAATGCAAGGAAATATTAGGGATTCAGAATTCTTTTTCTTTTTTTTTTGAGACAGAGTCTCACTATGTCACCCATGTAGTGTGCCATGGCTTCACAGCTAACAGCAACCTCAAAATCCTGGGCTTAAGCGATTCTCTTGCCTCAGCCTCCCAAGTGGCTGTGATTACAGGTGCCTGCCACAGTGCCCGGCTGTTTTTTACTTTTGGTTGTAGTTGTCATTGTTGTTTGGCAAATCCAGGCTAAGTTTGAACCCGCCACCTCTGGTGTATGTGGCTGGCGCCCTAGTCGTTGAGCTGTAGGTGCCAAGCCCAGAATATTTTTTATTTATAAAAAATTTATATACACACACAGAGATGCATATGCACACAGAGGGTGCAAAAAAATGTAGACGTATTTTAAGAAAAATAAAGGGACTAAAATTGAATACTCTCTATATACCAATAACGTGTGTTATCTTGTGTGTTATTTCTTATATCTCTTATAACCGTAGAAATCAAAAGTGACTTGAGTATAACAAGTAGTTTTTTCTATTCTAAATTGTATATACATTTTTTGCACCCTCAATGATTCCTCCCTGCCTTCTCCACCATTAAGTGTAGAGCAGTAGAAGCAGTGACTTAGCTTTAGAGTGAAATTATGAAACTGTAGCACCGGCAGCTCATTCTCACCCTCTCCTACTTTCCCATCCCTTGGAACTGTGATAGCCTCCCTCCCACCTTCCCCAGATCTCCACTTCTATCACCTCCCTCCTCTCGGCTTCACATTGGCACAGTTCTTCGTAGTTTCAAATAAGGCTTTCTTTGTAGTCTTACCTCAGGACTCAACCTGCTGCCCTGTTCCCTGGTCGTGACACCAATGCTACTTGCCACATGGTCTCCTGGTCTCTTCTCTAAAAGGAAGCCTGGATCCCATTATTCTCTTGCCTAAAGGTATGGGTGGGGCTTCTCGCTTTTGGATAAAGCTTGGTATCAGTGCGCTGAGGTTATCACCACTTCCTAGAGTAGCAGTGAAGACCAACACCTACTGAGCTATCACTCCACGCCAGGTTCATTGCTAAGTGCTGTGCACAGAATCCCCTTTCATCCTCATAACCATCCTCAGAGAGTGGGCCATGCCGCTGCCTGCATTCTATGGATGGGAGAACTGGGGCTCTGAAGTTAGGAGGGGAAGGAGTGGGAACTTGTGTTTTCAAATCACAGAACAAGGCCACCTCATCACTTTGGTAAGCCTTCTGAGATTACCCTTCCCCTTTGATTCCAGGTTCCTCTGGTATAGTCTTCCTTATGAGACACTTTGTCATGCATCTCTCTGCCTCTGTTACTAGGCTGGGAGCAATCCTAGCACAGGGCTGAGGCATAGATACTATGATGTTGGTTGGCTGGAATCCCACTACATCCTGCTAGTTCCCTGTACCCGTTGCCTCTTTCCCTACCTCCTTCTGTAACCTCTCTGCATCTGGGTTCTGTAGGTGCCACTGCTCCAGCCTGGCCAAGTCTCCAGGCATGGACAACCTGTGGCCACATGCAATGTCAGCCTTGGTCCTGCTCTTGGTCCTCCTCCTGTCCAAAGCACTGTCCTCTCCAATACACTGCCCACAACTGGCCCACTGGTCATTTTACCTATGACAGTGTTTTGCCTTCTATCTCCACAAAATAGCCTTGCCTTCTACCTACAACACTCTGATCACAAAGCTCAGGGCTGGCTGCAGCTTTGTTCTCACTACCACCCCTCCAGTATCTGACCCATCCATAGTTCCTACTGGGGACGTAGACGCTATTCCATAAACAGAAGCTTGATGAATATTTAAAGGGAAGTAGTATATTAACAACTTATGTGGATGCTGTAATGATCTACAGTGAAATATTCCCTCACCTCTCGGTGAAATTATCATTCCAAACCACGGAATACATTAGGTTTTATGATCTACTTGCTTCTTTGGAGAAATACAAATCTTAAAATGTCATCTTCATATGACAGGACAAAGAGTCCCTGGGGACACAAGATGTTTAAGAACATTAACTGAGAATCAGAAATAGTTTGCGATTAAGATTGGGGTTTTGTTTATAGGCATGAATAAATCCCAGATCTAGGGCTGACTTATAAAAATCTGTCTGTGATGAAAACTCTGATCTCAAGCAATGAATGGAATGAGAAAACAATCTGAATTTTAAAAAGTTATTTGGGGGCAGGGTTGCTGTCTTCAGAAGCTAATTTTTTTTGTGTGTGTGTGTGAGAGTCTCACTCTGCGCCCCTGCTAGAGTTCAGTGACACCATCATAGCTCACAGTTACCTAAACTCCTGTGCTCAAGCCATCCTCCTGCCTCAGCCTCCCTGGTAGCTGGGCTCCTGGTGCCCAGCACAATGCCCAGCTAATTTTTCTATGTTTTGTAGAGACAGAATCTTGCTCTTTCTTAGGCTCGCCGTGACTTTCTTGACTAAAGTAATTCTCCCACCTTGACCTCCCAAAGTGCTAGGATTATAGGTGTGAACCACTATGTTCAGCCTAAATAATTTTTTGAAGTGTATAATACACATACTGCTTCTCATCGAATTGCTTTTGACCATGTGATTTGCTTCTAAGGTCTTGACATGGAAGGGACTCTGAGGGCAGTGGGCACAAAAGGAAAGGAAAAGGTATGTTGGGCTCAAGGAGCCATACCTTCTGGAGGATGTAGGGTTAGATTGGAGCATCTTGGGACAGAGAGCAAGTCAGCTCTTGTTTGATACTTGACTCTTAGGGGGAAAATCAATGCTAAATTATTATTTTTAAGCAGATTATGTTTATTTAGGAAAGTAATTAGTTGTTGGTCTCTCTTTGCTAATGGTTTAAAACTGTCTTAGCTATGCAGATATTAGCAGGTAAAGGGAGTTCTATTTTTAATATTAATATTAATTTAACAAACATATTGCACCATATGCCAGGCAGACTAGAGAATGGGTTCTGGAGGGGAGTGGTGGGTGGATGAAGAGAAACACAAAAATGAATAAATCCAGCTCACCAGTTTCAGCAAACTTATTATAGACTTCAACACTTTCCCATAGTTGCTTTATATCCCTCTCGATTTCTCTTTGAGTTTTTTTTCTTTTTTGCAAAACTATTTGAAAGTAATTTTAGGCATCATAACTCTTAATCACTGTATATTTCTGCCTAAATTTTTGCTTTGGAGGGCGGTGCCTGTGTCTAAGTGGGTAGGGCGCGGGCCCCATATACTGAGGGTGGCGGGTTTGAACCCTGCCCCAGCCAAACTGCAAAACAAAAAATAGCCGGGCATTGTGGCAGGCGCCTATAGTCCCAGCTACTTGGGAGGCTGAGGCAAGAGAATAGCCTAAGCCCAGAAGTTGGAGGTTGCTGTGAGCTGTGATGCCATGGCACTCTACTAAGGGCGACAAAATGAGACTCTGTCTCTAAAATAAATAAATAAAATTTCTGCTTTGGACTGAATTGTGTATTGCTATGGCTTCATATGTTCAAGCCCTCACTCCCAATGTGATATTTGGAGATGGGGAAATTGGGAGATAACTAAGGTTAGATGAGGTCACGGGATGAAGGCCCCATGATAGGATTCGTGCCCTTTATAAGAAGAGACACTATAGAGCTTTTGTGCTTTCTGTCTCCCTTGTCATGTGAGGACATGGTGAGAAGGTGGCAGTCTGCAAGTCACCCAGAGGGCCCACCAGAACTCAGTTATGAGGTGCCCAGACCTCAGGCTTCCAGTTTCTAGAACTATGAGGAAATAAAGTTCTGTTGTTTAAGCTATGGAGTTTATGGTATTTTGTTATCGCAGTCTGCATAGAGTGAAACAATCTCCTAAGACTAAGAAAGTGCTCCTACACAGGGTGTGCATAAAGGTGTATTATCATCTGGTATTGTAACCAGTTCCATGAACAAATTTCAGCAGACATGCATTTTTTAATCCTCTCCCTTAACTAGCTACTTCACCTTTTGTATTCTTTCCCAGAAATGGTGGATTGTCTGCAAGACAAAGGAGCTGGGATTCTGAAAGTTCCTGAGCAGACCACAACCAGCCCCCAAAGCACAGAGCCCCTTGTTAGTTACACCATGATCTGCCCCAAGGCGTGTGATCACTCCTTTAAAAGCCCATAATCTCTTTTAGTTGGGGAGACAAAGTTGAGGCAGCTTTACCCATTCTCCTCATAAGATGTCTTTTTTATACAAAATTCCTTTTTTCCTTGGAAATCCTTGTTGTCTCAATAATGGATCTCTGTGCGATGAGTAACCAACAGGACCTAGGCCAAAACCCCCTTGCAGTTTCAGTGACACTATTATTAATAAGAAAATTCATAATAATTCTATAAGATCATCTAATGTCAAGCCTATAGTCAAATGTTCTCAAGATGGGTTTTATAGCTGTTTTATTTTAATCTACTCTGGTTTTGTTGTTATTGTTTTAATTACTCAAAACTGACCTGGAATTTCTGTTCACTGTAGAGAATTTGCTAGCATTGTAGAGTCCTATTGAAGAGAAAGTCAGTAGGCTCTGCAGAGCTTGCCTTGTAGTTTCTTGTTAAGTGACATCAAATACCATGTCTTGTAATAAAAGCTAGTCGCTTGCCACTCCCCTTTCTAAATGCACCTGGGAGGAGCTTAGGCTCTCATCTCACAAGCCATCTGATACCCACTCAGGTGGGTGGAATGAGTGCAAGAAATAAGGCTCTTTGGTGTCTTCTGTAGTTGCTAATTTTGAGTTGATATCATTTGGTTTAGTGCAAATTTAAGTGTCTACCATGGACCAGGCCCTTTCACATGTATTACCTGTGTGGATGCTCACAGACTCTGAAAGCATAGTGGGTCACCAAGTCTCAGTCTGGAGCCCTCCATGTGCAGAAAATATTCTTTATTTCTTTTAAGTCAACTTTGAGTTCTGTGAGTTCTTATTTCTTTTAGTCAATTTTGAGTTCTGTGAGTTCTTATTTGCCATGATTATTTTACCATTCTGCTTCAGTATTATTGCCCCCTTCTGTCTTCTTCCTTCCTTCCTTCTTTCCTCTTTGTACCCACTCCCCTTAATTGCCTTGACCCCCTTTCAGTCCCCTTCCACTCTGCTCTTCTTGCCTCTTCAGCTCATCCCTGCTGACCCCCGCCCCCACTGTCCTCCTCGCTTTGCCTTCTTAACCACATGGAGCTCACTGAGGACAGGGCTGTGGGCCATATTAATTAATAACAGTGAATGCCCATTTATTGAGTGTTCACTGAATGCCAGGTGTTTGGATGATTTTAATCAGTCCTCATTGCAACATAGGAAGCAAGTTTATTGGTTGTGATGCTTTAGGCTGCAAGTAACAAAATACTCACCAACAGTGGCATAAATCATGAAGATATCTATCCTTTACTTAACAGGATGGAAGAGGAGGATGTTGCCGGCCTTAGTTCATCTGTCCAGTGGTGTCATCAAGGACTCCAGTCTTCCGCTGTGCTCGGCATTGTTCCTTGGGCTTATTCCTTCAAGACTGCAAGATGGCTACTGGGGAGGCAGGGCAGAGGCTTTGAGAACCTTTCTTTTCCTGAGCTTGTCTCTTTAGGGAAGGGATATCTTGCCCTAATCTTGCCCCCTCCCAATTCATTGGTTGAAAATGAGTTACATGGCCAATGCAATATACAAGGAAGGCAAAGATCATACAGAGAGTTCTCTTATAATCCGTATCCAGTTTCCCCATTAGTCTTATTTTAATATGGTATTGTTGTCATAGCTAATAAACCATTATTGATACATTCTTATCAACTAGAGTGCAAATGTTATTCAAATTTCTTTAGTTTTTACCCATTTTACCCAATGTCCTTTTTTCTGTTCCTGGGTCCCATCCAGGGTACCATGTTACATTTAATTGTTGTATCTCCTTAGGCTAATCTTGGCTGTGATAGTTTCTCAGACTTTCTTTGTTTTTTGATGATCTTGATGGTTTTGAGGAATGCAGGTTGGTATTTTGTAGGATGTCCCTCTATTGGAATGAGTCTGATGTTTTTCTCACGATTAGATTGGGGTCATAGGTTTTTTTTTTCATTCGTTTGTTTGTTTTTTGAATCAAAGTATCATTTGTTGTCCTTGGTACCATGCCCTGGCATCATAGCTCACAGCAACCTCAAACTCTTGGGCTTAAGTGATCCTCTTGCCTCAGCCTCCCAAGTAGCTGGGACTATAGGCGCCCACCACAATGCCCTGCTATTTTTTAGAGACTGGGTCTTGCTCTTGCTCAGGCTGTTCTTGAACTCCTGAGCTCAGGCATTCCATCCACCTTGGCCTCCCAAGGTGCTAGGATTATAGGTGTGAGCCACTGCACCTGGTAGGGTCATGGGTTTTGAGAAAGAAGACCACAGAGGTAAAGTACCATTCTTATCATATCATATCAAGGGTACATCCTATAAACATGACTTATGATACTGATTTTGATTACCTGGCTGAGGTGGTGTCTGTCAGTTTTCTTCACTGCACAAGAAAAAAAAAAGAAGAAAGTTACTCTTTTTCCCCCTTTCCATGCTGTACTCTTTGGAAGGAAGTAACTATACACAGCCCCAATTAAAGCAACTTTTTGAGGGTGGGGTGGCTCCATAAATTATTTGGAATTCTTCTGCATGGGAGATATATCTATTCTATTCTCTTCCATTTATTTATTCAATCATTGATTTACATCTGTGTCACGCCATGGATATTTATTTCATACTTTGAGTTATACTTAAGTATTCTATTTATTTTGTTGGTCTTGTGTCCTATATTCTCCATCAGTGTGGCTTTTGTTTAAAGCACTTCCTCACTTTCTGGCATTATCAGATGCTCCAGACCTACCTTGTTCATTTCCTGCCCCAGTCCTAGGATCATCCATTACTCAGAGGAATCTCACTTTCTTTTATTGGAGAATAGTGTTAGAAACCAAGATCTAGGTGCGGGGTGTGTTACTCAGGTGTCACTGCTCCTAGAGTATCTCTGCTTCTAGGCTCTCTCAGCTGACAGAGCAAGGAAATACAAGTGTGTGTAGTAACCTGATATCTATCACTATTTCTATGCATAACCACCTGAGTCTACATTGAATTAAACATGAGTTCATACTGTCAGCTTCAATGCTACTTACTCCATTGCCATGTGGATCATTTTAGCCCTCTCCCTTCAAGTACCTGTAAACTCCCAATCCACCAGTGAGAAATCTGGTTTCTACCACCTGCAACCATTTACTTAATTGTTCAATTCCAGTATACATGTGTACTGTTTTCAGAAGTGTTCCCCTGTACCCTCATGATAAACAACTTTGTCACTGGTGTACAGGGCTTAGACGTCATTCCCTCAGCCTTTTGTTCTCCAGATCTCACTCATTCCTGAGTTACTTAGGTCATTTCCTCTTTCTCTCAGTAAAGTTATATCAAACATTTGTGTAGATTTCCCATTTTCTCCCTGCTAGGCAGATCTTTAGTCTACCCAGAGTCAGCCTCAGATAGTCTCCTGGGCCCTGCACTTCTCCCAACCTTTCTTCCTCTTTTCTACTCTTGTGCCCTCCATCCTGAGGCCCGGCTTTCCTCCTGTTAGCCCTTGACCTGATGTGAGCCAAGGAACAGATTTGGTCTCTATCCTGAAGGAGAAAAGATGAGTCTTTTTTTTTTTTTTTTTGAGACAGAGCCTCAAGCTATCCCCCTGGGTAGAGTGCCATGGCATCATAGCTCATAGCAACCTCCAACTCCTGGGCTCAAGTGAGTCTCCTGCCTCCGCCTCCCAAGTAGCTGGGACCACAG